>JBBBDQ010029769.1:19407500-19580000 GCA_037127315.1 Ascarosepion bandense | reverse complement strand
AATTTACAGTATCCCCGGCGGGCAATCGAACCCCGGTCTCACGCTTTAACAAGCTGGGATACTTACCACTATACTACCGAATTCTAGTTGAATTCATTGCATTCACTTACGCACAAATTCCCTTGGGAAAGGTATTAATCTGTCTCTTCCCTCTAGTTATGGGTTAAATAATAAGACAGATTGGGTTCTATAGCCTTGTCTAGCAACCAGTCTACCGCAGAAAGCAATGGCAACCTACTGAGGGATAATCTTATGCCCAGTCAGTAATTTCTTTTTTGAGAGATGATCGCCCAAAGTGTGTATCACGTATGGCACTTAACGGACTGACTGAATAGAATAGTTGAAAACACAATTACAAATTTTTAGTGGGTATAACGTGGAGGATCGGTTTTATGTTGTTATGAAGTAATAAACTGATCCCCCACTAATTATACTTAATATAATAATGTAATATAATCTAATCTTCAGCCCAGTCAGTCATGTCTCTTTGAGACATGATCGCCCAAAGCGTGTATCACGTATGGCACATAACTGACTGACAGAAATTTAAATATACCTGGGAAATGTTCTAACAGAGGACGGAAAGTGCGACACTGAGATCCGTAGGTGTATAAAGATGCCCAAAGATGCAGCATTCCAAAAACTAAGCAGAATATAAAACGACAGGTAAATTTTGTTGGAAACAAAGAAAATAGCACTGTACTCTTTCGTCATATTTGTTATTCTATATGGTAGCGATTGTAGCACAATCTCATCAAAGATGAAGAAGAGACTTGAAGTAGCAGAATACTCAAGAAGGCAAGGACCGAATATGTGAGCAAACATGTATTCAGTCGAGTTTGTTTGTCAACAGAGCACTATAGCTATGGAGCTCATTTTGCCTCGGTAGCTGTTAACCCCTACAAGAAGATTAAATATAGTGAATTCTTTTATGTACCGTGTCCCTTCAGGGCGCAGCTGATCATCGCCTTCCATGTCTCCTTATCCGTTGTAGCTGTTAACACTACTTTCCTTTACACTATTTACAATATTCAAACTCTTGTCCTCATCTTTGTTGCCATCTGTACGACGATTCGGTCGTTAAACGCTCCTGCCTTCTTCAGGTGCTAGGAATTTCGAAACGAACCCTTTATTACGATCACTGGAGTATATCATTCTCATTCCTTGTGCAAAGCTTCTTTTGGTAGACATGAGTTATCTCCCTGTAACCCGGTTCTAAGTTACTTGTTCACTACTGGTTTAACCTGTTTCTGAATTCGCAACTCTTTGGGTCAAGTCACTGGAACTAACCAACGTTTATATCCACTAGGCCATGTGTCCTTAAAGACAATAGTACGAATAATGTAAATAGTGTAATACCTCATCTCAGAAATATAGACAAATAGAATGATCTGTTATTAAACGTCGTACAAATAGCAACAAAGATGAGGTCAATAGTCTGAATAATGTAAATACTGAAATACTACCTCATCTCAGAAATATAGACAAATAGAATGAGCTATTATTAAACGTCGTACAAATGGCAACAAAGATGAGGACAATAGTCCGAATAATGTAAATACTGTAAATACAACCTCATCTCAGAAATATAGACAAATAGAATGATCTATTATTAAACGTCGTACAAATGGCAACAAAGATGAGGACAATAGTCCAAATAATATAAGTACTGTAAATACTACCTCATCTCAGAAATATAGACAAATAGAATGATCTATTATTAAACGTCGTAGAAATGGCAACACAGATGAGGACAATAGTCCGAATAATGTAAATACTGTAAATACTACCTCATCTCAGAAATATAGACAAATACTATTTCCCTTGTTACCCATATATAGATAGATAGATAGATAGATAGATAGATAGATAGATAGATAGATATGAACAGACTGAGATAGATAGATAGATAGATAGATAGATAGATAGATAGATAGATAATGAACTCAATGAGATAGATAGATAGATAGATAGATAGATAGATAGATAGATAGATAGATAGATAGATAGGAAAAAAGAAAAAACAGTACAAAAAAACGGAGGATAATCAAAAAGTATCTAATATAAAATATTAAATAGATAAAATAGAGAGCTCAGTGGATATTATCCAGAGCAACATAGTATGTAGAGTAGAAAACTCGCCACATAATTTAAAGGTTATAAATCCAGAATTTTTTTCGGCAGTTGTAAAAATACAGGCTCCATCATCAGACCTGAAAAATAAAATAGTTTAATTTAACTCAGAATATAAAAATCATTACCACAGCACAGGGAGGTATATTGAGGTTAGATGACGGGTAGAAGTGTATACAGTTCAACATTAAAGTGGTCATACCGGAAATGTCGCAAACATTAAAGAACACATAAACGAACCGACACATATGCAAAAAGTCCTAAAGAAAAAACAATGTAATATACAGTAACAAACAAGTAAATTGATATAACCGTACACAAAACAAATGCAGACAAAGACACAACAAAGGCCATACAAATGCACACAATCTTAGTTGTTTGTTTGTGTGAGTTTGTTTTGGGTTTAGTTACATATTTATGTGAAGTAAAATTCTGTTACATAAGGAAGATGGCGCTATTGTCGTCTGCTAAAAAGAAGTAAACAAAAATTTGAGAAACTTGTAACTTTATAAAACAGTAGAAATGGTAAAAAAAATCATTGTTTTATGAAACTTTATGAAAATATTAAGCTTTAATAAAAATGTCCTCAATTGTTAGCAATTTACAAGATTGTGTGAACAAGTATTCATTAGCATAGTTTTTCCAATTTCTTAAGCATAAAAATAGGAAGGTCGGTTTACATTCTGATCAGCTTATACGTATATGGTATATTATATTGGTGAAACGTCTTGTTATTTATGGTATGACGATTAACTGCATCTGGCAGCAAGGCATTTTATCGGAAGATTGGTGGTTTTGAGGAACGTGGAACCACCACTTATTTGCTATCCTTTGCAGGTCCACCCTGACCCTGGGTAGTAGCACCTGTTAGGATCCAATTATTGGCAAGTAACTACCTCCCCACAAAAAAAAAAACACTATGGAAATATAAACATACATTTTCACATAAATTGCCAACAATATATTTTCGCATAAAATACCAACAATACATTTTCATATAAAATACTAACAATACATTTTCATTTAAAATACCAATACATTTTCATTTAAAATACCAATACATTTTCATCTACAATACCAAAAATACATTTCCATATAAAATACAAACAATACATTTTCATTTAAAATACCAATACATTTTCATTTAAAATACCAATACATTTTCCTCTACAATACCAACAATACATTTCATACAAAATATCAACAATATATTTTCATATAAAATACCAACAGTACATTTTCATACACAATACCAACAATATATTTTCATATAAATTGCCAAAAAATACATTTTCATATAAAATATCAACAATACATTTTCATATGAATTGCCAAAAAATACATTTTCATATAAATTGCCAAAAAATATATTTTCATATAAATTGCCAAAAAATACATTTTCATATAAATTGCCAAAAAATACATTTTCATATAAATTGCCAAAAAATACATTTTCATATGAAATATCAACAATACATTTTCATATAAATTGCCAAAAAATACATTTTCATATAAATTGCAGAATAACTTATTACTTCTAAGTTCCCAAGAAAATGAAATTTCTGTATTAAGTGACCAACGAAGACTTGATATACCGTTAAACGGCCAAATCAATCAATTTCGACGTCAAGAATGCGGGCACATCATATAAATAAAATATTGTGGTTTGTTGATACCTCGTTGTAGAACAAAGTGGAGTAAGTTAATCTTGCCAGCTACTAATATACCTCTCTCTGGAACAGTGCTTACTAAGATATTTCTGCAAATTGTTACGCGATGTTCCACTGTTTTTATTTGTTTGTCTAATGACAAATTAACAACTTATGGGTCTTTTAAGGTAATTTTCTTGCGAGCTTGAAAGTAATTTTTCTGTATATATATATATACCCTACCTGCCATAATTATTATGCCACCCCATTTTTTTAAAAGAAATGATGTATTTCATACTATTTTTAGTATTTATTGCCAAGTGGATAATTCTAAATGAAAATAGAATGGTTCTTTTGTTATTATTATTTTATAAAATTTTACAAGGCGAAAAGCGATAATTTACCCATCGCACCCTGTAGATTTGCTATAATACACTACCGCCCATAATGATTAGGCCACCTCAGTTTTTTAAAAGAAATTATGTATTTCATACTATTCTTAGTATTTATTGCCAAGTGGATAATTCTAAATAAAAATAGAATGTTTGCTTTGTTGTTATTACTTTGCAAACTTTTACAAGGCAGGGAAGCAAAGATGAACTCGTCCGAATCATCCTAATTTTTTTTAATTCTTTCATTGATTAAACTGCAATATAGGTAATTATTAAATATTTATAAATTCATTTGATGCACATGTTATTGTGCAGTATTAACAAAAGAACCATTCTATTTTCATTTACATTTCCAATTATTCACTTGGCAATAAATACTAAAAAATAGTATGAAATGCATCATTTTGTTTTTAAGACACTGGGGTCGCCTCATAATTATGGACAATAGTGTACATGTTTATGTTGTCATTATTACTAGAAGCGGTGATTTCTTTGAGAAAATGTAGGACATATAGATTAATGCCATGAAAGAGTTTTTCCATTTTGATTGGTCGATTTTCTTTAACAGTTTATTGATCTCTATGTGCTTTTCAACGCCGAAATCCAAATACTTTCAAATTCACGGCCTCAACTAAACGCACATGCTGCCGTATGTACCTTATCGTCATACCAGGACTATTTATTATTTATTATTTAATGTGTAATATCAGTCCTTCTATATGAAAGACAGTATCGTAAAAAATTAAGAGTAGAATTGTAGCTCTACAGAAGGATGCTGAGAATGCCACTAACGAGACTTAGAATAAAAAAGAGACATCTGAAATTTCTGCAACACAATTAGGAAACAGGATTTTCCACTCACATAATATATCGATGGCAAAAGGGACAGAGGAAGATAGCCGGCTACCTCCCTTCTTTTTTTTTTAATCATATCACCCCAAGCAAGGCGATAACGCCACTGATGCGCAGGGGGCTATGTAAGGGTAAAAAGAATGGAGAAGAGAAAGTCGGAAACCACATCCTAAACAGGGAACAAGGGATGAGCCTCTTCACCTGTTCAATAGACGTGGGTGGAGTGTGAACCGGGCGATAGTTTAGATGGGGGAAGAGTGGGTGATAAAATGCAAACATTACTAAGAAACAATCCTGCACATCTACAAATCTACCATCCGCCCGTGCATTGAATATTGCTGCCATAGCTGGTCGGCTGCTCCTTCTATCCACCTACGGGTCCTTGACAAAATCCAACGGAGAATCTGTAATGTGATCAATCCCGACTTGGCAGCTCAGATAGAGTCACTTTCTCACCGACGCAATGTGGCTTCCCTGTGTTTCTTCTACAAATACTTTTACGGCTTCTACTCTGATGAACTTAGCTTACTGGTACCCCCTATATATGAATTTACTCGAGCAACAAGATTAGTAAATAGGTCCCACCCTTTTACTGGGAAACCGATAAAATGTAAACGCAAATTCTACTCCACCAGCTTCTTTTCACGCACTTCCCGTCTGTGGAACTTCCTTCCATTTACTTGCTTCCCCGACAGCTACAATCTCCAAGAATTTAAATGTAAAGTCAATAGTCATCTCCTATTTCACTAACCTGCATCCTCTCTCACCCCCTCTCTCACTCTCTCTCTCTCTCTCTCTCATGCTCCTTTCTCCGTCCAGTCCACTCTCATCAGTATTCTCATCCTTCTCTTACCCACTTCCTGACACCCCCTATAACCTGTCACTCTTTTTCATAGCTTTCCTTCTATGTAAACCCCTGCAAAACAGTGGCAGGGGTTTACACCTTGCTTGGTGCGATATGGTTATAAAAAAAAGATAGATGGATATGAATGTCCGGGAGCGATAGATAGATAGATAGATAGATATGGAAAAACATAGATAGATAGATAGATAGATAGATAGATAGTCAGTATTCTCATCCTTCTCTTACCCACTTCCTGACACCCCCTATAACCTGTCACTCTTTTTCATAACTTTCCTCCTATGTAACCCCCTGCAAAACAGTGGCAGTAAAATGCCTTGCTTGGAGCGATATGATTAAAAATAAAGTGCATATTACATGACCGCAACCTAGGAAACCTTTTATTAACGAGTAGTTGATTTATATATATATATATATATATATATATATATATATATATATATGATTTATATATTTATATATTATATATGATTTATGATATATATGATTTATATATTTATATATGATTTATGATATATATGATTATGATATATATGATTTATATATTTATATATTTATTTTTTATTTATATATTTATATATTGATTGATATGTTTATTTATTTTGGGTTTGTTTTTTTTTCTGTTGTACTTCTGCACTGGTTACCAATCACGGCTTGAAAGCCCAGTCTACACTGCTATTTAAACCATAGTTGGTGGAAGAAAAATGCATTCATACTTTTCCAAAGAGTATTTGCGCGTAAGTGAGTGAAATAAACTCGACAGGAATTCGAACTCAGCTCTCTGATTTCTCATTCCAAACAGCTATCTATTACATCACTTGAAGATTTCCACATAAGCCGCAGATTCCAAGCTTACAGAAGAAGAATATTTTACGAAACTAAACTTATAAAATTATATATAGCTACAAAAATAGGAAGTTGAGAAGAGTCATGATTGCTTACACCATGAAGAGACGCGATACATAGAAGAATATTTTACTAAACTACGCTTATTAAATTACTTAGAGCTACAAAGAACAGGTCGTTGTGGAGAGCCGTGATTACTGCTGGGATGAGTTAAAACCACACTAAATAGCCCACCTTTGTTGTCTTGTACCAGCCTAAGCTAAACTATACGACATTTTTAGTAGCTTATTGGAGTAGATAGACTAAACTAAACTATCGCCCGGTTCACACTCCACCCACATCTATTGAACAGGTGAAGAGGCTCATCCCTTGTTTCCTGTTTAGGATGCGGTTTCCGGTTTTCTCTTTTCCAATCTTTTCACTCTTTTCTTTTTTTCTTTTTTTTTTTTTCGATTGGAGTAGATAGACTAAACTATCGCCCGGGTCACACTCCACCCACGTCTATTGAACAGGTGAAGAGGCTCATCCCTTGTTCCCTGTTCAGGATGTGGTTTCCGGCTTTCTCTTTTCCATTCTTTTTACCCTTACGTAGCCCCCTGCGCATCAGTGGCGTTATCGCCTTGCTTAGGGTGACATGATTAAATATATATATATATATATATATCCAGTTTTGGTTTGTGGAGAATATTTCGTTAAAAACAAGTAGTATTACAAATTCTGCTTTTCAAGGTCTGTCTTCTCTACATAGTTTAAAGATTGTCGCAACACAATCTTCCAATTCTTCTATCTTATATTTAGCTTTGTGCCATCTGGAAGCGATAAGGCTGTGATATTTACTAAGCTCAATAAATATCAATATTTTTAAGTGAAAAGGCGCGGCCCATTGATAAGCGTAAGCTGTTATTTTCTCCTTGAAAACAAAATGGGGAATAATGAACGCTGGCGGTATGTTGACTACTTCTGTATTTGTTTCGTTAATCAAGTAGTTTCGTGATGACGTCAGTAAAACTGTTGATCTAACAGCCTTGAACCCAGTTTGTTGCTTCCCAGTCGAATGTCGCTCAGTACAGTCCTAAATACTAAGGTCAATGCAACAACTGCATCCATTGACATTTGAATTAACGCCATAATTAACATGTTTTTGGCAAACGAAGAAAAAAACAATTGTTTTTTTTTATGAACTGAATAAAGTAATATCAGATCGGATTCCCTGTTCATAAATATTTGGTTTCAATCTCGCAAAAATACGCAAAAAATAATCCAGTTAACTTTCACTTAAAAAGCAATTTTAGGAAGTCTCGTTTGTTTTAATATGTCCAGCGAGAATAGAGAAAGCTAAAAGTCATTTAAATCCAGTTAAATGTATTCCCGTTATCACTCTAAAAATGTTAATATTTGTTTTTGCACACAAAACTGCAGCGGTGCTAATTTAATTCTGGCTAGCGACACAGTATATAAAATAATAAAAACACTACCAGTCATAACAGCATCAAAATAACTTAACCTTTTCTTTCTGAAGAAGAAAAAATAAATAAAAAAATAAATAAATAAAAATAAATAATCACTTTTTTAGAGGAACGAAAATTCAAAAACAAAAGCTCAGTTCTCATTTTCGACTGTGGATGTTGATATATAGAAGATTTTGCGCACTTAACAGAAATTTGTAGGTATGCATCCAATTTTGAGAATATTTTCCCACCGTTCAGTTTATCAAATACCTCCTCCGGTGTGGGGAGGGGGTAATGGTAATCTTTTAGAGCCGCGTTGAGACCCGTTTGGTTGGACTTTTTTCTTACATAGAGAGCGGGGGCAGCCCATTCACTAAAACTCACTTTGGACAATATATCAGCATTTTCTAGTCGATCTAATTCTTTGTTTGTTTTTTCTACTGATGCAAATGTGACATTTCTTTTTTTTTTTTTTTTTGAAAACGGGTTGAACGTTTTCTTTCGGCTCGAATCTGGCTTTTGTCTTTTTCCTAGCCCCGCCGAGAAAACTTCGGGAATTATTTCATTTAATTCGACCTTCAGATCTTGGGCAGCATCTGTTGTCATATTTTCCACCTTTTGGCAAAAATGGTTGATTGGTTGGTCACACAACTTAAACCACTCCATCCAATCAGTTCCAAATAAATTCTCACAGTTTTTATGAACGAAAACTTTTAGTTTGTTTGTGATGCCATTTAGTGTTACAGGTAGCGTTAACTCACCTTCAAATTTGATTTTATCTCCTGTTACTGCACGAGCATTTTTGTTTGCCTTTTTCATCGTTGTTTTTTTTTAATTTCCTCTAAGTGTGAAGATTAATAATTGAGAGATCCGAGCTAGAATCTAGTTGCAGCTTAGCTGTTTTGTTTAGCATGTTGACTACGACGTATTTTCCTAGATTCTTATCTACTTTTTCATTTGATCTAGATTGCCTGACTCTTTTTCTGTTGTTTCTTTTGTTTCTATAGTGCTCCTCTTTGTGGCCAATTTTGCCACAATTATTACATGTCTTGTATTGGTAGAAAGAATCTGCTGCCCAATATTGTCCACCACAACGCCCACATGGGCTTATGGGTAATTTTTGTTTCTGAAAGGGTCATCCACTTTTAGATTGTGAATGGGCATACTCTTTGCTTTCTCTACCTTTTCCAGGGGAGCATTTGGGGGGGGGGGGGCTTGTACTTAATTCTCCTAACATACGATATGTCTGATTTCCCGATGTTTTTGGAATCGCTATTAACACTGATTACTCGCTGGTAATCTTCAGCCAGTTTTTGCAGTGTGAGACCCGGGTTCGCTTTCTAGTCTTGATAAAAATCTCCGTCTTATCTCCGAGTTTTTTTGCGGGGACTAAACTTTGGGCAAACATTAAGCATTTGAAATCGTCGGTTGACAATTCTGTCAATCAAAAATCGCCACAGTACTCATTTACAATGGACGCAAATGTAAGATAATCCTCGTCATTCCGTTTTGACAAGTTGAAGCACTTTTATCTTTTGTGGAATAGTGTTGTATTAGGGATAAATAACTCAGACAAAAGTTTTATATCTTCATCGAATCCTAATTCACTTATTTTTTTAGGAAGGATGTAATCGACGAACTTACTATGTTCCGCTGTTCCTAACTTTCTCAAAAGAAGGTGAACTTTTTTCGCGTTCGGACAATCCTTACAGTCTACTGTAAGAAGATCTTCATATCTTCTATAGAAAGCTTCAAATGTTTTATCTTCGTCAGGAAGATAATTGAATGTCTCTATAGAATTCCAAATTGTGTTGTGAGAAAATGCAGAGTTGTTTTCACTAAATTCCTTTTTATTTAATATTTCTAGAAGTAATTTTTCTTGTTGTAATTGGAATTCAAGGAAAAACTGTTGTTGCTCTCTCTCTCTCTCTCTCTCTCTCTCTCTCTCTCTCTCTCTCTCTCTCTCTCTCTCTCTCTCTGCTGTTGTTGTTCTTTTTTCTGTAGGAGCATTTTTTCTTCCAACATTTGTGGCTGCTGTAGTATACGTTCCTCAGTTTTCTGTTGATGATCAAGTTGTGTCTTCATCATATGAACAATGATTACTTTAAAGTCCTCCATAATGTCTTCAAATACATGTTTTCAGAGTAAAAAAAAGCGTGATTAAGACATTTTTCTTCTTTATGTGGGGGGAAGAAAATGAAAAGTAATTTTTTTCCTTAATATTTCTCAGCTCTGGCTGGTGATAACTGTAAAAAAAATTTTTTTTTTACTAATACAGTCTGGGTGCTTCTATTTTTTAATTTTTTTCTAAGAAAGAGAAAAAAAACATTTGCATAAACAACCACGCTGCAAAACAAAATATATTTTTTCTTCCTTTTTTTTTTTTTCCTGTGTGATCGAGGGATGCGAAGAACAATGAAATGCTTTTGATTATGACAACGAGGGGGAAGAAAAAAAAATCTTACTTACAATTTTCACTAGAATGTATTTTCGAGTTGTTGGTTTCACAAAAAAATGGATTGAGTTATTATTTTTCTATGCTTTTCCCTTCTTTCTAATATATCCGACGTCCGAACCTAAGTCTTTTTATCGTTTTTACTTCGCCTATTTATTCGGTTGGTGTGCCAATTTTTTTTTTTTTTTTTTTTTTTTTTTTTATCAGTTGTGTTTAACGTACAACTCTTATAGGCGTAACTTTTGTCGTAAAAATTTGAGATCTCTCTTTGTGGTTCGGATATTCGTCGTCGCCAGTGTTATGGCGTAAACGCTTTTGTGGAATTTTTTAGGTAGAGGTTTCCTTTTGTGGTTCGAATATTCTTCGTCGCCAGTATTATGACCGAAGGGTCATAGAACGATAACACGGACTCGTATATAAAATTGAATAGTATATTCTCGGGAAACGTAGTACAAAGGTAAACGTGGACTGGAGAGTACTTTCTCTCGCAAGCGTCCTGACTCACTCATTCACACACTCTGTGGTTACTCCTCAGTAACTCCCCACACAGTCTTGGCAGCCACATTATAAAGTCCATTTGTTGGTAGATCCCCACAATATATATATATATATATATATTACTTCTCCAACATTTGGATAATTTTTTATTAATTTGTTTCTAAGCTTTCGACTCACATGAGCCATCTTCAGAGAGGTCACCAAGAAGGTAACACAATAACATCCACCATCACCGACGATTTTATTTTGTGTTGACATAAAACTCCGCTAGGCAACGGCAATAGTTACCAGAAATAACAAACGCAGTTCGCAAATTTGCAATGCGGTTCTATGACGTCACACCGCCTGATAGCGCGAAATGACAACAGAACCATGTATTCAAATGCAATGTAATATGTTATGGCCAGATTTAAAAGTGATTTTATTAAGTGTGGGTTGTTTGGATTTAATGTACATGGCCTCCAATATCTTTTTGGTAACTATTGCCGTTGCCTAGCGGAGTTTTATGTCAACACAAAATAAAATCGTCGGTGATGGTGGATGTTATTGTGTTACCTTCTTGATGACCTCTCTGAATTAAACAAATTAAAACTGATTGTTAGAATCCTGATGAATAGAGCGAGAAGCAGAATCAGGCCAGAGATAGGGCAGGAACAGTGCGGGTTCGTCAAACACACTGGAACAAGGAACGCCATATTCATGATTAGGATGCTCTCCGAAAAGGCAATACAAATGAAGAAAGACTTGTACCTATGTTTTATTCACAATGAGAAGGCATTCGACAAGATACGACACAAAGAATTGATGGAGATGCTCGGCAGCCAAGACATTTTTGGGAAAGTATAAGAGTAATCAAGAATCTCTACTGGCAGTAAACGGCCTGCATACGGACAGGTAACGATTTCAGTAGATTTACAAAGATAGAAAGAGGCGTAAGACAAGGATGCGTCTTTTCACCGGATTTGTTCAACTTGTACAGGGAAAATATTTTGAGGACCCTAGATGACACGCCAGGATTTGTTATTGGAGGCCACAACTTGAACAACATAAGGTATGCAGATGATACAGTGCTGATTGCAGACACGGAAAGGAAACTACAAGACCTCCTACAGAGGGTAGCGGTGGAGAGTGACAAAAAAGGACTACAAATAAACTTCAAGAAAACTGAATGCATAGTCATTAGCAAAAGGTGCAACCCAAAATGCCAAATACAGGTGGGGGATACCAGAATAAAGCAAGTATAAAAATTTAAATACCTAGGAAGTGTTCTAACAGGAGATGGAAAGTGCGACACAGAGATCCGAAGGCGAACTGGCATGGCAAAGGACGATATCATCGAAAATGAGGACAAAACTTGAAGCAGCGGAAATGTAGTTCTACAGAAGGATGCTGCGGATATCGTGGACTGAGCATGCAAGCAACGATGAGGTGTTGGAAAGAATGGCAACAAAAAGGAAATTAAAACTGAGCATCAGGAAGAGACAATTGAAGTTCCTGGGACACGCAACGAGGAAGGAGAGCCTGGAGAACCTGATACTGACTGGCCAGATAGAGGGAAAGAGAGACGGAGGAAGGCAGCGGATAATATATTTGCAGGGCCTGATCAGGTGGATGACGGAACGGGGATTGCCAGGAGTAACAGGAGCAAACATACTAAGAGCCACAAAGGATAGGGAGACGTGGAGAACCATGATCGCCTACGTCCTGAAAGGACAGGGCACATAGAAGAAGAATAAGAAATTATCCAAATGTTTAAGAATTTTTGTCTTTATTTACACCTGAAATTAAAGCCAAAATACAACGTTTAGAACGGCTCATGATTAAACATAACAGACATTCATTTTCTCTTATATTTAACAGTATATGTTTAGAAAATATATATATTTTTATTTTTTATTTTTTATTTTTTCTAAACATACATACATACATACATACATACATATATATATATATATATATATATATATATATATGTGTGTGTGTGTGTGTGTGTGTGTATGTATGTATGTATGTATGTATTGTGTATTTGGGCACCAATACCTTTTATATATGTTTCATTAAAGACAATTGACAAATACTGAAATTAAGATTTTATTTAATTTTTCTTTTACAAGTGTTTTCTTTTTTCGAAATTCCATAAAAATTGTCTAAATCTTCTCCATATCTGAGCGCTTTCGGTTATTTTATTATCCATCATCAAGAATGCTTTTTATAACAGAATATGTATATTTTTGTATATGTGGAACTATAGGGATGGGAAGGTTTTGTTTTTTCTATATTTCTGAGATGACGTAGTATTTACACTATTTACATTAATCGGACTGTTGTCTTAATCTTCGTTGATATTTTACGACGTTTCAGCCGTTGTACGCTCCGGACTTCTTCAGGTGCTAGGAATTTCGAACCGAACTCTTTATTACCATAGTTCCCAACCCCGGGATAAATTAAATATTTTGGGGGTAATGGATGTTTGGTTTGGGAAGAGGCAATCAGCTTATAATTTCACACTGTGTCCTTGGAATGAAGACCAAGAAATGTAGCAGACTCAACATGGCAAACGACGCCCGAATAGCCCTTTTAGTTACAAAGCCGAGAATAAATAAACTGGCACTGGCACAGGCAATACAAGCTCAACACTCACATTAAGAATCACGGCTAGGATACGGTTACTATACCTCTGATTATTATAGATTGGTACTATTGTATCGAATAATTTCCATTAACTTTGTCTGTTTTTGATGTATGAAAATATAATTACTTCTATTCCTATATTACGGGTATTTGTTCATTGGGGTAATGGATAACAGTGAAATTGTATTTTGGGATAATCGCAGCAAAAAGGTAAGGATCGTTATTACGATCGCTGGAGTATATTATTCTCAATCCTTGATGCCAAAATGCGTCTGATAGTCATGAGTTGTCTCCCTTTAACCTGACTCTCTAAGTTATTTGTTCAACACTGCTGTAGACTGGTATCGAACTTACAACTCTTTGGGTCAAGTCACTGAAATTAACCAACGCCTGTATCCATTTGACAAGAAATTTGCATTCCTGGGTGTGCTAATAACTCAAAGAGAAGTGGGGTTCAAGATATCCGTACACCGCAAGCCAACATTCTCCGAACAATGCCTCAACTTCAACTCCCACTATTCATACAATGTAAAGAAAGGGATCGTCCGCTGCTTGCAAAATCGACCAAAAGTCATAAACAGTAACCCAGAGACATGCGAACAGGAAATGGTCAGTATAAGTAGTACCCTTCAGTGTAACAATTATCCAGGGTACATAACATCAACTCCAACAAACATGGAAGGGAGGGTGCATGAGGATAACAACTCTCAGAAAACAACCTCGGTCTCTCTACCATATGTGAAAGTATTATCAGAAAAAATACAAAGTATCTGTGTCCATGTCTACGGCTATATCGTGTTGTAAATGTAAGGACCAAGAATGGTCCACCGGTCCTCCAGGTTTTATTTGTTGGGCGCAGGGCTAACAAACCTGCCCCATAGAAAACAGTTTGTTACAGAAACAGTAACAAAACGTTGCTGCCCTACACACCATTGGGTGTAACGGATGATAATGATGATGATCTGTATCTATATAACATCAGAACGATCTTCAGAAGTGGTTCTACACTTCGTAGGTACCTCTCTCGAGTAAGACCACCCAACATAGAAGGACATGACTAAGGACTGTGTGTACGCCATTCCATGTAGCTCTGAAAAGAAATATAAAAGGGAAACAGGCCACACCCCCTAAGGTATGGCTGCAAGAATATCTCAAGGCGGTAACACAAGGGGAGATAGAAAAATCAGGCCTTGCTGACCACATGTGGAGAGAGAAAGGGGATCTCCACCCCCTATGGGATAAAGTTGAAATAATAGATAGAGAACACCACTGGAAACTATGTAAACTTAAGGAATCAGCACATTTGCTACGCTTCAAAAATCTCCAAAGTCAACCAAGCATAGAGATGAACACAAAATGGAAACCAGTAATATGGAGTGCCAGAGAAAATCATTAGTGTCAAAAAATTGCAATATGGGCTCTGGTAAAAAATACTATAGAAAACCATCAACATCGAAATTGCAATATGAACTCTGGTGAAAAAAAATTACTAGAGAAAACCGTTAACATAAAAACATTACAATATGAATTCTGGTAAAAAAGCTTACTGAACATTACGTTTATAAATCCCAAAATTTAGTCGATGTTGTCCTTAAGGATGTATATTCCCAGTGAATATAGGCCTTGGTTAGTTCCAGTGACTTGACCCAAAGAGTTGTGTGTTCAATACCAGGCTAGAGCAGTGATGAACAAGTAAGTTAGAGTCGAGTTAGAGATAAATCATCGCACAAGGAATTAGAATGATGTACTCCAGTGACAGTAATAAAGAAGAAGGCCGGAGCGTATAACGACCGAAGCTTCGTAAAAATTTGCAACAAAATGAGGACAATTTTGTTTTTTGTTTTTTTCAAAAACTGTCAGCACGTTGTGACTGTGTTCATATTGTTTTTACACACTTTACGTCCAGAAAAGAAAAAGCTTGTGCGAGTGAAAGAACAGTCAGTCAGTTAAGTGCCATACGTGAAACACGCTTGGGCGATCATGTCTCGAAAGAGACATGACTGACTGGGCAGAAGATTATACCGCAGTAGGTTGCCATTGCTTTCTGCGGTAGACTGGTTGCCAGCCAAGGCTATAGAACTCAATCTGTCCTGTTATTTAACCCATAACTGGAAGGAAGAGACGGATTAATACCTTTCCCAAGGGTAATTGCGCGTAAGTGAACGCAATGAATTCAACTGGAATTCGAACTCGGCTCCCCAATTTCTCGTTCCGAGCCTCTAGCCACTGCACCACAACAACTAAAACAAAAGCTTCATTGTCTTTAATGAAACTTATATATATATAGTCATCCGCAGACAGATGTGTTTCGCTATATCACAGCTCATCAATACTGTTAGACTCCGATTGCTTTTAACCCAGAATTGAAACCCGACCGAATTGGCGTCAGTCGGCGATTCTACCTCTAGACTATGGGCGCTCGGTAGAAGAAAGCAGACTTTTTAGCGCGTATATTATCATTATACACGCCCAATAGCCAGAATGCTCTAATTCATTATTGAATGAGCGATGCGTACATGCTAGAGTAGCTACTGTTTTTCAAAGTTCCCCATTCTTCCAGAGTGCTCAATCAAGGTGTGAGAGCGTAAATATATATTCTAAACATGTACTTTTAAATATATGAGACAATGAATGTCTATTATGTTTAATCATGAGCCGTTCTAAACATCGTATTTTGGCTTTAATTTCAGGTGAAAATAAAGACAAAAATTCTCCAACATTTGGATATTTATTTATTAAGTTTGTTCTAAGCTTTCGGCTCACATGAGCCATCTTCAGAGAGGTTACAGGCACGTTAACATAAAAACATCCACCATCAAAGACTATTTTACGTTGTGTTAACATAAAACACACACACACACACACACACACACACACACACACACACACATATATATATATATATTCCATTTTTAAACGATTTATTTTGCTACCCAGATTTCTACCAAGAGTTTTATCTTCAGGCGATATTAAAAATCGCCTGAAAACACCACTCATTGTAGAAACCTGGGGAGCAAAAAATGGAAAATATTCAAAAGTTCTACAATATAATTGTATCGAACACTTTTTAATACGAATGTGTACTGGCCTAACCCTGTTAGGACCAAAAACTAAGTATTAAATAATCGATCAATATATATATATATATTGTTTAATTACTTAGTTTCTGGTCACAATAAGATTAGACCAGTACACATTTATATTAAAAAGTGTTCAATACAATCATACTGCAAAACTTTTGAATATTTTCCATTTGCAAACAAGTTATTACGCGACCTAGGTTATCGCAAATCGCCTGAAGACACCACTCATGGCTGAAACGTAGGTCACGTAATAACTTGTTTACAAATGGAATATATATATATATATATATATATATATATATATATATATATATATACGCATCATTCATTCAGCAATGAATGAGAACACTCTGAGCTATTGGGCGTGTTTAATGATAATATACGCGCTAAAAAGTCTGCCTTTTACCGGGCGCCCATAGCTCAGATGTAGAATCTCTGACTGACGCTAACTCGGTCGGGTTTCAATCCTGGGTTAAAAGCAATCGAAGTCTAACCGTACTGATGAGCTGTGATACAGTGAAACAGATCTGTCTGCGGATATATATATATATAAAGGGCCCGCAATAATTAACTATATATTTCCTTTGTTTGTAACGTTGTTAATACATATGCCTTTTTTTATTTTATGAGTTCTTCGAATGCTGAAATCGTTAAATTCTATTTAATATACATTTTGATATAAATTTTATTTCATTTCCATTTCAATTTCAGATATACATCATGTCCACACGATCAACAAATGAGCAAAAGATTGCGGTTTTAAAGTGGTTCTGGGTCATTCGCCAGATTTGATCCTTTGCGACTTTTTCCTGTGGAGCGTTCTCAAAGACAAAATCTATTCAAAGCCCCCTAGCATTGTTGAACTTAAGGAATAAATTCGGACGGCCATTGCTCAAGTGCTGTTGGAACTGTGCGCCAAAGTATGCCGCTCAGTCCCAGAAAGATTAGCAAAGTACATTGAGATTCATGTGGAGAGCATACGGAACTCATGTTTTATGTTGCAAAAAAATTAAGTCTGCCCTTTGTTAGTTTCGATGTGGCAGTTACTTATTTCTTCTTTGTCGCATTTATTATGTTACCTGCCTATCTACCTGTACCTGTTACCTGCCTATCTACCTACCTGTACCTGTTACCTGCCTATCTACCTACCTGTACCTATTACCTGCCTATCTACCTACCTGTACCTGTTTCTCCCAAGCAATGGAGAAAGATTGGGATTTGTTTAAGGGTAGGGTCCCAAGTCCTACCCTGTATAGATCTCAGGCATTTTTAATATACCCGCTACAGGTTGCCAGCATTTTAATTATACTGCAAGACTGGTTGCCAACTAAGGCTATGGAACCCAATCTGTCCTGTTATTTAATCCATAACTGGAGGAAAAGGACGGATTAATACCTTTCCCAAGGGTATTAGCGCGTAAGTAAATGCAGGGAATTCAACTGGAATTTGAACTTGGCTCCCCGATTTCTCTTTCCGAGCCGACATCCACTGCACCACAACGCACATCTATTTATTATGTTGAAATAAAATTATTTAGTTACTAACGGCGGACCCTGTATATACAGGGTGTGGCAGAAATACTTCCCACATAATGGTAAGACAATGTTATCTTCATCTCGTTAATGTCTTATTATTATGTGGGAGGTATTTCTGGGAGTTATATGCGGGAGTTATTTCTGCCGTACCCTGTATTTGAAAGATTGTCTTTCACCCCGCAAAATGAAAATGTTTGATCAAAGTCATTCTGAAAGATAACACAGGTTATCTTTCAGAATGACTTTGATCAAACAACATTTCTCATTAAACATTTCTCATTAAAGGTTTAATCACAGGTACAAATTAAATCAAATGTCCACTGATCTGTCTCTCCGCTGAAATTCACGGAGATTTCATCCGCTCACCAGGGAACTTCAGAGTGAAATTTTGCCGAAAATAATTTTGCAGATAAATGAATACTTTATTTGTTTCTACGTAGATGAGCTGAAAATATGGATTAAATCCAACCTAATGAACAAATAAGGATCTGGTTTGAGAATCATATAATAATTCTGCTTGTTCCTTCCTTAGTTAGTTACTTAGTTCCTCCGTCCTTTACACCACTGAAGAAAGATAACACACTTACTCTCTACACAAGCTTTTCCTTCCTCACTATCTTTTTATAATCTATAAACGCTATTCTCCTTAGCCTTCCGCTCACCTTTGCTAAACGGAAGGGTAGTAAAGTGTGAAAGAGTAGGAGAAGAGAGCCTATAACATTACCGTAGCAGTAGCAGCTTAAGTTCGTGGTTGTAGCAGTAATTGTGTGTGTGTGTGTGTGTATATGTGTGTGTACTGTACAATATAGTAAAAATAGGTAGGTTTGTTGTCTTATCCACGACCTAATAACGAAATTTCTGGCCTCTTTACCCTTGGCTATTACTCAGCTGGTCTTTTCTGTTTACAATGGACACAAGAGCCATGATTTTTCAGTAGTAAAAAAGAAACATTTTCTAAAAATTTAAATTCGGTAACTAAGGAAGGAACAAGCAGAATTATTATATGATGACGATTATGGTCAGAAATAATTCTGATAATTTAGAATTGATCTCTTTCCTACTTTTAAAAGTTTTGTCTCAAAGAAAAGGTCTCCGATATGAGTAAATGAAAAACGAAGGGATGTGCGATTATGGAGAAGTAAGATAAAGTAAAAATCCAGCCTCGCAGTTTTAGAGATTTTTTTTCTACTGACTAAAATTAGATTTGGATCAGAAAATAAATAAACAAATAAATATATAAAAAGTTACTCTCCCGAGATATCCTAGGGGACTCGATACTTTGTTGGGGTTCAGAAAGTAATTTTTGGAAAACTGATCGCCCAAGTGTCTGACTGTTACTTCACCTGGAGGATAAAAGGGTTTGTGTAGGCGCACCACCCCTACCTGTAAAAAAGACAAGTTACAGAAGCATCAACGACCCTCTCGTCAATAGCCAGAGGGTCGTTGGAGACGTTACTATAATTTGTAGTATGACAAAAAAATTTCCAGGAAATCATAATTATCCTTCCGTGGAAATTCCACGGGTTCCGCTAGTCATTATAAATCTAACATTTTCGTTATTTATTGAAAAATTCTGGAAGAAAAAAATTGATGAACCTAAAAAGATAGATAAATGTTACATTTCTACACATTTTTCTACTTGTTCTGTACTTAATCATATAAATATCGCGCTGGTATTGTTAATTTGCGTTGTGGTGCAGTGGATATCGACTCGGAACGACAAATCGGGGAGCCGAGTTCGAATTCCAGTTGAATTCCTTGCATTCACTTACGCACAAATAACCTTGGGGAAGGTATTAATCAATCTCTTCCCTCCAGTTATGGGTTAAATAATAGGACAGATTGGGTTCTATAGCCTTGGCTGGCAACCAGTCTACTGCAGAAAGTAATGACAACCTACTGCGGGATAATCTTCTGTCCAGTCAGTCATGTCTCTTTCAAGACATGATCGCCCAAAGCGTGTATCACGTATGGCACTTAACTGACTGACTAAATATAATAGTTGAAAACATAATTAAATCTTCTACTGGCTATAAAGTGGGGGATCGGTTTTCTGTTGTCATGAAGTAATAAACTGATCCCCTCTAATTATACTTAATATAATAATGTAATATAATCTATAATAATGTAATATAATCTATCTCTTCTCTTTCTTTCGAGACATGATCGCCCAAAGCGTGTATCACGTATGGCACTTAACTGATTGTTAATTTAAAATTTTAAACGCTCGCAAGTGTTTTGTTCTTATTACGTAGATAAGAACAAATATGTGACACCCTGCAAGGATTGGAATCACTCCAGTCGTAAATTCGCATGTTACGCACTTCTCCCAGGCGAGGTTCTCCAAGCAGTGATTACAAAGATGAGCGCAATATGACATAACTGACGTAGAGGGCCACAGTGAAAATTGAACTCACTACGGTAGTAATAGTCAGTGAAATTCGCCTGCTACACACTTCTCCAAGGAATGATTCTCTAAGTAGTGATTACAAAGCTCAGCGCGTGATGCCACAAGAACAGAAGTAGAGGCACACAGTGCGGATCGCACTCACTACGGCAGTAATAGCGAAATTGACTTACTACAAACTTCTCCAAGGAGATTTCCTAGAAGTACTAATTACTAATTTCGGTGCATGATGCTATAATATCAGAAATAAAGGCCTACAGGGCTGATGGAACTCACTACGGTAGTAATAGTGACATTCATTTGCTACACATCTTCTCCAGAGCGGTTTCTCTATTTAGTAATTAATAAGCTCATTTCATTATGCTATTAGATCAGAAGTAGATTTTCACAGTGAGGATCAAACTCACTACGGTAGTAATAGTCAGCAAAACTAGCTTGATGAAAACTTCTCCAAGGCATATTTCTATAAGCACTAATTACTAAGTAAACATCTAGTTTTTTGACTACCGAAATTCTCAGAATATCCTACCTCAACATTTTTTGTATTTATCTGTAGTTTTTTTTGTTTTTTTGTTTGTTATTTTAATGCTTGTTTGTTATTCATTATTGTGTTCTTTTACCCCAATTAAACTTTTTAATTGATTGAAAAAAAAAAAAAGCGATGCTTCATTTAAAAGTAATGCCTCTTCTCTATAAATCCCTGGACAGTGGTAGTACAATCACGAAAAGTGATTTAATCATTTTTTCTTTCTGAAGAATTTGGATTTTGATTCCCGAAATTTGATTTCTGTTAGATTGAAATTTTAATATTCAAATCACCACAATCAATAGAGAATTAAAACTAATCACGCAAGGAATCGATTTCATCGAACTGCTTATTCTTTTCTCCTTGTAGGTGTCCTGACCTTTATCATGTTGTCTGCATATGTGTGCGTATTTGAACATTGCTGTTGTCTATCTACGAGTAAATATTGATTTCTAAACAGGCCCTGACGAAGTATTTATTGAAGAAGGCAGTTTGATGCACCAATTTAACCTACTTGGAGTTCGCATAAAGTGACACTCAATTCCTGACAGCAGAAATAGTAGTAACAGTAGAAAATGTAACTGTGCAGTATGCAGTTGGTAACTAAGATCGTGGGTGGCGTGCAGTTTAGTGCACCAAGTTTTAGTACAGGAAGTGGCTCTGCTTCACAATAGTGTGTGGAGAATCGATTTCAAGTAAAGTTCACTGCTTTGCACTCATATTTTGTTTGGTGATTGAAACGCTTGCTAATTTAGCTTTGGTAGCAATGGCCGATATTTGAATGTAAAGGTCTCGGGTTCAAAACAAATTCTTATTACTCACACGATACCAATTGATCTCGCTGTGAAATGGTTTTTATTAAATTATAAAACCGAATTTAGTTAAACTACATATGCATTGTGTTTTAACTACTTCTGTCCCATAATAGCCGTTACATTTTCACATTCATTTCATATACTAAATGTACAAACTATTATGGGACAGAGATGTGCAAATAAAGAAATGTTATCATCGGTGTGTAAGTAATCAGAATCAGAAGCCCGAGTTCAAATCCCAGTTTAAGCTACTCTGCTGCTCATTTTCGTCCTAAACCCGGTTCACACTCCACCCACAGGTGAAGAGGCTCATCCCTTGTTTCCTGTTTAGGATGCGGTTTCCGGTTTTCTCTTTTCCAATCTTTTCACTCTTTTCTTTATTTTTTTCAATTGGAGTAGATAGACTAAACTATCGCCTGGTTCACACTCCACCCACGTCTATTGAACAGGTGTAGAGGCTCATCCCTTGTTTCCTGTTTAGGATGTGGTTTCCGGTTTTTCTCTTTTCCATTCTTTTTACTCTTACGTAGCCCCCTGCGCATTAGTGGCGTTATCGCCTTGCTTGTGGTGATATGATTAAAAACAGAAAATGTCTTTCGAAAAGATGCAACCAGCTGTGGGTTAAATAGTAGGGTACACTAGGCTCTCTAGCCTTGTGTGACAACCAATCTAAAAAGTAGGCTTACGGCCTATCACGTTGAATACACCGGTTTTCGCTCGATCACCGAAGTTAAGCAACGTTGAGTCTGGTCAGTACTTAGATGGGTGACCGCTTGGGAATACCAAGTGCTGTAAGCGTATCGTGACGGATGTGCATTGTGGTGCAGTGGATAACGCCTCGGAAAGAGAAATCAGGGAGCTGAGTTCGAATTCCAGTTGAATACCCTGCATTCACGTAAGCACCGGTACCTTTGGGAAAGGTATTAATCCGTCCCTTCCCTCCAGTTATGGGTTAAATAGCAATAGTAGGACTTGGGGAGCCTGTCCTTAAAAACAAATCCCAATGAATTTTGATACTCGAAAAGAAAAATATATTATTAGACACAAAACTTATATAAAAACAACAATAAATTGTTGAAAGAAAATGGTATTACCAGCAATAAATAAATAAGGTTTAGTTGGCGATAAATAACCCGCCGGGGTTGATTTGCCATAAAAACAAAACCAACCAACAATCTAAAAAATAAACTGGATTCTGAACTGTGGAGAAGGAAACTGGAAAGCACTTCAATGTAATTCTTAAGAAGTCATGGAAATTTATATATTTTAAAGAAAAGTAAGCTATTGTGGCGGGGGAAGTCAATGATTTCCTATATCCTGAATGTTCATGGCATTAAAAAGAATTTATGAGACATTGGTCGTATTTTTTTGTTTTTATTGTCAAGGGAGGGTCTTTAAAATATATCCCTCAGGGTGCGGCATTTCTGTGATGTGCGATAGTGAAGCTGCCCAATATTGTGTAGGAAAAAGAATCGCATTAGTTATTTACTAAGATCACCTGTCAGTACTTTGGGAAAGTGTCCACTAAAAAGAGTAAAGTCAATATCTATCCATTATGTGAAAGATCTTCCGCTTAGGTGGGTAACTTGAAGGCGACAGGATCTTATCCGCTCTGCTAACTAAAATACGGGATTTAGCACCTTCGGCGTTTAGCGAGTTGATCTAATTGGAAATTAATAGTTCAAACATCACTAGGTGTCCTCTACTTGCGACCTTGTACAAAAAATAAGCTTAAAAAAGGATTTTTATTCATTTCATTTTGCCTTACTATAATTAATTCAGAATGTATCTAGTGGTGCAGTGGCTATCGACTCGGAACGAGAGATCGGAAAGCCGAGTACGAATTCCAGTTGAATTCATTGCATTCACTTACGCGCAAATACCCTTCGGAAAGGTATTAATCCATCTATTCTCCCTGCAGCTATGGGTTAAATAACAGGACAGATTGGGTTCTTTAGCTTTGGCTGGCAACCAGTCTACCGCAGAATGTAATGGCAACCTACTACGGGAATATCTTCTTCCCAGTCAGTCATGTTTCTTTAGAGACATGATCTCTCAAACGTGTATCACATACGGCATTTTACTGACTGATAATTCAAGAAAAGAATAAGATTTTCCGAATAAAATGTTAATGCTTATTATAGAAATCATGCTTTTTTTTTTCCAAATCAACCCGGACGAAAATATTACATACAGAGTAAACAGCGTAGGCGTCTTGACATGAGGTTATGGTTAACGAGAATTGTCTGATTATACGTTACTACCGCGTTCGATACTCATTTAACACATGCAGCTTAACCATACAATGGTCGGTATTAAATAGAGTCATGATTGGCATGTTGCAAAATGAACTACTCTAACAAATATTCTTTCTGAGTTTATGAATATTACCATAAATTGGTAATACTAAAATATTACCGTAAATTGGTAATACCAAAATATAACGATTCAAACCAATTTATCGGTGTTTTGTCATCAGAGCAACAAACGAAGACAACAGAAATGTATAAACAAAAAATATAACATTAAAAGCTAATTGCCTTTAGGCTTTTGTTTGTAGAAGAAGGAAATTACTGGAACGTAATTGAAACTCACCTGAAGCGACCTGAATAGTTAATGCTCCTCAATCCAATGACATTTCTACCGAGCTTCTCTACGGCATGACTTCATTGAATTTCTTTTAATGTCTTCCTCTCGAATTTATATTTAAGTTTGGCGTCATCAGGAGAAAAGGCTTTCCTCTGAACGGTTTTACTTGCACACCGATCCGCATCACTGATGTGAGGCCCCATTATAACGATATACAAGTGTGTTGTAGATATACTAGTTCAAATGTATAACGGAGAAATTAGATTAAATTGATCCCTGACTTTAAAAAGAGCTACCTGTACATTGGAAACAAAGAAAAAACGTGCTGGATTAACAACGTGATGTCTCTCTTTCTGTATGGAAATGAATGTTGGACGATCTCATCAAGGATGAATAATAAGCTTGAGGAAGCAGAAACGTAGTTCTACAGTAGGATACTGAGGATACCATGGATTGAGCACGTGAGGAATGATGAGGTGCTGGAGAGGATGGAAAGGAGAAGAAAATTTAGACTTAATATCAGGAGAATTTGATCCTCACGGGAAAAGAGAGACAGAAGAAAGCAGTGTGACACATACTTGATAGGTTTGAGCAAATGGTGGTTTTGCAAGAGATACCAAGAGGGAAAATAATTAGAACGACAAAAGACGCATCCAAGTGGAAGTCCATGATTGCCTACATCCTGAAGGAACATGGCACAAGAAGAAGAAGAAGAAGAAAAAGAAGAAGAAGAAAAAAAAGAAGAAAAAGAAGAAGAAAAAGAAGAAGAAGAAGAAGAAGAAGAAGAAGAAGAAGAAAAAGAAGAAGAAGAAGTTCCTCTGCCCCACCCTGTATTTCTGTAGTTGTATACCTTTTAGTTACTGTGCTCATTTTTGTCCTCAATTTTTGCTTCAATTAGAAAAGAGTGATAAACTGATTTACCTGCTTTTTAATCGGTATTATGGTATTACCAATTCATGATAATATAATTTTCCCGTCTGAAACAATCCTGCGCATATATGAATCTACCATCCGCGCGTGCATTGAATACTGCTTCTATATCTGGTCGGGTATGGTCCGGTGCTCCTGCTATCCACCTAGGAATCCTTGACAAAATCCAACGGAGATCTGTAATGTCATCGATCCCGACTTGGCAGCTCAGATACAGTCACTTTCTCACCGGCGCAATGTGGCTTCACTTTGTCTGTTCTACAAATATTTTCACGGCTTCTGCTCTGATGAACTTAGCTTACTGGTACTTACTGGTGCCTCCTATATATGAAATTACTCGAGCCACAAGATTAGCAACTAGGTCCCATCCTTTTACTGTGAAACCAATAAATTGTAAACGCAAATTCTACTCCACCAGCTTCTTTTCTTGCACTTCCCGCCTGTGGAATTCCCTTCCATTTACTTGCTTTCCCGACAGCTATAATCTCCAAGAATTTAAGTCAATAGTCATCTCCTATCTTACTAACCTGCATCCTCTCTCTCATGCTCATTTCTCCCTTCACTCAACGCTCATTAGTATACTCATCCTTCTCTTACCCGCTTCCTGACACCCCCTTTAATTTGTCACTCTTTCTCATAAGTTTTCTCCTATGTAACCCCCTGTACAACAGTGACAGCAAACTGCCTTGCTTGGGGCGATATGATTATATATATATATATATATATATAACTTTCATTTCGTAGTAATACGACATGAAACAAGTCGGATAGGACTTACCGTCTGATGAAGTCGGTGATTGTTGGCAACAACAATTATTGACTGAAATAAATTTATTACGGAAATATGACCGGTGTTTAAAGTTTTTCAAAAAAGAAAATAGAGAATATATATATATATATATATATATATATATATATATATATATATACTATACGATATATATATATATATATATATATATATATATAGTACACTTGGTATATAATCCAGGTAAATTCCAAAAGAGACGAACTCAAGAGAACTCAATGTTAAATTCATTTATTTAATTTAACAGAGTAATATAATTTATAAAGGATTTTCGATTATTACTATGGATAATACATATTTCACCGCTTTGATGTTATTATCGCGGCTCGTCAGACCCAAATGGTACAACAGTAGGTAATCAAAATATCACCCATCAAAACAATATCTTTTCTTTTGTTTAATTTTACATAGACGATCACATGTCCATATTCGAACAGACATTTGTAACGGTTATTTACGAAAATTTCTCGCTCATTCGTTTCCCACCTGAAACTATTCTGCACATATACAAATCTACCATCCGCCCGTGTATTGAATATTGTTGCCATATCTGGTCGGGTGCCCCTGCTGCTCTCCTTGGGCTTCTTGACAAAATACAAAGGAGGATCTGTAACGTGGTTGATACTGACTTGGCAGACCGGCTGCAGCCGCTCTCACACCGGCGTGATGTAGCTTCCCTGTGCCTCTTCTACAAGTACTTTCATGGCTTCTGCTCCGATGAGCTTAGATCACTGGTGCCGCCTAAGCACGAATTTACACGAGATACTAGATTAGCAACTAGGTCCCACCCTTTTACAGTTAAACAAATAAGATGTAACCGTAAATTCTACTCCAACAGCTTCTTTTCTCGCGCTTCCCGCCTGTGGAACTCCCTTCCACAAGTCTGCTTTCCCGACAGTTACAATCTCCAGGTGTTTAAATGTAGGGTCAATAGACACCTCCTATCACACTAACTCCCAACTATTCTCACAACACTCTCATCTACCCAACCCACATTCTCGGTATCCTCACCCGCCTATCACCCACCCTCTGTTATTTCCTATATTTAATCAGCCTTTCTCCACTCTACGTAGCCCCCTGCACAGTAGTGGCAGTGACATGAGAGGGGAAAAAAAGAAAAGTGGGGTAAAAAGGGGGAAACAGAAAAAACAGAATGGAAAGCGAGAAGAGAAAAAGAAAGGACGAAGAGATACAATAACAGGAAATACCGTATCACGAGAAATAAATGTTGACACCATTTCTCCTAATAGCGTTTCAAAACCCCTTAGTGTTTCCATAGAAAAACCTGGAGAAATTTAACTATGAAATTTAATTTCAAATATACCGGGATATATTTACGGTACAGAAAAAAGTATTCCATCATAATTTTAATACAATTTAAAACATAACTACTATTACTATTAATTTAAAAATTAATGCTAATTTAAAATAATTTTAAAATAATTGAAAATACCAAAATTAAAAATATGACTAGAAAAACAGGAAAAAAAATTATAAACTTAACAGAAGGGGGAAACACACACAAAAAGAAAGAAAGAAAGAAAAAAAGGAAAAAATCACCCTAGAACGGATTTTAAAATAATAAAAAATAAAAAATAAAAATAAACGCTAGATCGAAACCGACGTGTATAATTAATTTTTAGAGACGTTACAAGGGATTTTTAGCCTTCAATTAAAATATACCGACTATAGGGAATATTTATGGTGAAAATAAATCATATATCCTAACATAAAATTACATTATAACCACTAGTAATTTATTCTAACTATAGTTAAAATAATAATTTTCAATAGTAAAATATAATTTATTAAAATACAATCATAAAGATTATCTAAAATACTAGCAATACTACTAATAATAATAATAATCTAAATAATAATAATAATAATAATAATAACAAATAAAACAATAAAGAGATGACAAATATATATATATATATATATATATATATGTATGTGTGTTGACATACACATGCGTTTATATACATGTATGTATCAAACAAAATTTCTCTCAGACGTAATGATAATTATAATAAAAATAAAAATAATAATGATAATAATAATAAAAATACTACTACTACGACTACTACTACTACTACTACTACTACTACTAATAATAATAATAATAATAATAATAATAATAATAAACACACTAAGGAAATCTTTATCTATGTAACGCTAGGGATGATAGGGAAGATAGAAAAAACATGAAATAGGGCCATAGGGCCATAACAACACGCCACGACCTGCCTTAGGTCTCCCCGCAGACTTGGTTGGTAGTGAGACCAAAGCAGAAATCGAAATATGATGAAAAATGACATAATAATAATATTCATTCTATCACATTAGAAGACGAAAGAAATTACAAAACTTTCTGTAAATATAATCATTATAACCAAATAAAAATCAAAGAAAATAACAATACAAACATAATGAGCTATAGCTGTAAACTAATATTAACCTGACGTGGAAAATTTAGTTGTAATATGATATTAAGTTAACATACATGTCAAATTTAACATTGAAATATAATTTAAAATATAATGTGATAAATCTACGGTACAAAACTAAATTGTGCAACATAATTTCAATATATTTTGAAAAAATAACTACTCCCACTAGAAACCCAAAATACCTTATTAATTTTTAAAAAATTTCGTTAAAATTATTAAATCATTAAAAAATTAAAAATGAAACGTTAGAAAGATAAACATAAAAGGAGGAGCGGAAAAATAAAAAGAAAGAGATAAAAATGAGAATGATATAGAAAAGAATTTAAATTGAAATAACTTAAAATAAATTTCATATATAAAACCAACGTCTATTACATTAATATTCATTCTTAGAAACACGATAGGAGATTTCCTCATAAATTAAAATGTACCGATTCTAGTGTATATTAGCGGTGAAAAATAAATCATAAATCATACCTCCTAATGTAAATTACAATTTAACCACTAGTAGTAATTTATTGCAATTTATTTAAAATAAAGTTAAAATAATAATACCTAGCATGAAAAACTAAAAAAATATTTTTTTTAAAAAATATATATACACATACACACATACATATCTGTGTGTGTTTATCAAACAAAATTTCTATCAAACTTTAATAATAATAAAAAATTATAGTAATAAAAATAATACTATTCTATAAACAAAAAATACCTATAAATATAATAATTATAAAAATAAAAATAAAAAAAACAAAAAATTTAAAAAAAATTTAAAAAAATTAAAATTAAACATTTAAAAATTACAAAAACAAAAAAACCTCTGCTGTAAAAAGATATTAACAGCTTATTCCAGAATTTTTCAAAATAAACACCTTTTAAAAAATTCAATAAATATAAATTAATATAATTTACATTATTTCAAATCACAATAGGATTTATCTATACTATTTTAAATCTAATTTGTGCCTGCATTTAAATATTATTTCGTTCCGCTGATTTACTAGTTACTTAGGATTATTATATTTTATAATCATTAATTTCTCCTTCAGGCATAAATTGCACCTATCGCTGAAATTGTTGGAAGTATTGGCGTATTTCACAATCCTCCATCTGACCAGAGGGGTAAATCTTCCGTCTTTGATATTCCAATATTGCTTAGATAGGGCAGTTTGATTTTTCAAGGAGGTGTTGGAGAAGGATTGTCTGTGGTTGTATAGTCTCTGCTTCCAACTACCTGCAGATATCCCTATATAAACTTTTTATTGTTGGGGTCCTCCACTGGACAAATAGTGGCTTCATAGATAGCTTTTTCGGAATTACACCTGCCATCAAAGGGGCAATTTGTCTTATTGATGTAATTACAGGAAGGCTTGTTTACCGAAGGTTTGCTAAAGAAGTCTCTAAGTAATTTGTTATTATGTGAATTGACTATGTTTTGCATTTTTTTTTTTTGTAGTAGAATAACTAATTTTAAGAGTTTTTCTATTGAACAATTTTCTTAAGGGGTGGTGTAGTGGAAGTGTTTGCTAACTAGATTTTAAAAGTATTTACCTATGTTTACATTGGACAACTTGCAGAAAGGAGGGTTGAACCATATTATTTTTCTTTATCTAACTTTACTTTTGTTTCTAGTTTTGTCTTTCAATTTTTTTTCGTATAATATTTCATCTTTAAAATCACTCTTCTTTAGGGCTTCATTGTATATTTTTTATTCTCATCGAATATTTCCTTATTAGAAGATAATTTATTAATTCTAATTTTGACTGTTTTGGGTATTTGTTTTATGATAGATTTAGGTTGATTAGAGTTAACATTAATATAGATATGGGATTGATTACTTTTTTGATACGGTTTAAATGTATTTTTGGATAGGTTAAAGCTAATATCTAAAAAAAAATTAACGATCCTGAGATTAGATGAAATTTCGATTTTGAAGCCCATCATTTTAAAAGCTCTAATAACTTTTTTAAAGATTCTTGATGTCAGGGGACCATTAGTGTCAGGGATATACATAAGACCATTGTCCCGGTAGATACCTACTTGATTGGGCTCACCAATTTTACCGAGAGTATATAAGATATATATTCCAATCAGATCCGCGATTTGAGCTGAATCATAATCTCCCATTGGGACATCAAAATTATTGCTAATATTTTTCATTCAGGTAGAGTCATTATATACTAGTAGAGATTCTCTAGAAGTTAAAATAATATCTATTTCATTATTAGAAATATCTGAAGTTCTAGCATAGTTTAAACTATTAACTAATAAATTGTACTAAATGGAAGAATAAAAATCTACTATATCAAATTGTAAAAATGAGGCTTTTTCCTTATTCGGAATGTTTTGGAACCATGTTATGGTATCAGAATCTTTCCATAAATTGGAATTGAGATTTTCCTGTACTGATATTACAATCTTCTTAATTATCTTACTAAAAACTAAATCTAATTCAGTTTTAGAGGGATTGATTAATCTAGATTGCAGGCTATTCTCGAAATTTGGTTTATGGCCCTTAAAAGGTAAATATGCGATTTTTGTTTGGATTTTTCCCATTCTATCTGCGATATCTAGTTTAATTGCTAATGTAGCAGTTTTCTCATTAATTTTGGACATCATGTAATCATTATTATCTTTTTTATAAGTACTGGAGATTTTTTTAAGAATGAGTTTATGATATTCAGATGGTTCTATTTTATATATATTATTCGACTTATCAACGTTTATCCACATCTTATTCGAGTTTCTAATCATTTTAATGTCCCTCTTGAGAAGAGACTGGTATTGGTTATGTTGTTTTCTAAACTTGATTTTTTTAATCATATCAAACATATCGGTCTCAAAAGACACGAAAAGCTTATTTCCTGGTCGGGTTTTTTGAGATCTCATATTACAATATCTCCCCTTATTTTCATTTGAAGCATTCTGTGGATTAAGGTAGAAATAGGTTTTCCATCGCAGTCTTTTTATAAATTCAATTACTTTTTTTATGTAAGATCCAGAGTGAAGGAATTAAATGATAGATAAGGAATGTTCTTCACTGAATATTCCGGATGACATTTATCCATACTGTTGCACACGAAATTAAAATGTAATAATATCTAAAGAAGGAATTATCCAAAAGAGCTCGACTTAATAAAATAAAATAAGGAGCAAATTATAACAGTACACTTGGTATGTAATCCAGGTAAATTCCAAAACAGACGAATCAAGAGAACTCAATATTAAATTCATTTATTTAATTTAACATAGTAATATAATTTATAAAGGATTTTCAATTATTACTATGGATAATACATATTTCACCGCTTTGATGTTATTATCGCCGCTCGTCAGACCCAAATGGTATAACAGTAGGTAATCCAAATATCACCCACCAAAAAAATTTATTTTCTTTTATTTAATTTTACATAGACGCTCACATGTCCATATTAGAACAGACATTTGTAACGGTTATTTACGAAAATTTCTCGCCGATTCGAAAAAGGACACCAAAGAAAGAGGAAAGCGAGGATAAAGAAAAGATAGACGATTGATCAATACAAAGAAAAGAAAAAAGTTGAAAAAGAAAAAAAGGGGAAAAAAGAAAAAAGGGGAAACAGAAAAAACAGAATGGAAAGCAAGAAGAGAAAAAGAAAGAACAATGAGATACAATAACAGGAAATGCCGTATCACGAGAAATAAATATTGACACCATTTCTCCTAATATACCGGGATATATATATATATATATATATATATATATATATATATATATATATATATATCAGCATGCAGTGTGAGTATAGAAGAATCCAAAGGAGTATCCTGTACATACAGTGGATAGGAGAACTCTCTAAAAGAGCTCTAAATATATATGTATATAAATACATATAGAGCAAATATAAGAAAAATTAAGGCAGACACGTTATTTCATGGTAAATTGGAAGTATGGCCTATTTCAGGCGAACCATCATCAGCTTCCGTCTTTATTGTACAAAGAATTTTACACGAATGAGATTCACAAAAACCTAAAAAAAACGAATAAAAATAACGGTCGCTCCCTTAAAAGAGAAAATTTAATAAAAAATACATCAGTTCGGCGAACACACGCACATATTCATACATAAGCATATATATACGCAACATATAATCAGAGGACACACATATTCATACATAAGCATATATATACGCAACATATAATCAGAGGACACACATATTCATACATAAGCATATATATACGCAACATATAATCAGAGGACACACATATTCATACATAAGCATATATATACGCAACATATAATCAGAGGACACACATATTCATACATAAGCATATATATACGCAACATATAATCAGAGGAGACGCGTAGCGGCGGATGTCAACAAATGTTCGAAGATACATTCAGTCTGACAGTTGGATTGCAGACCTGTAGATTTGAAACGTAAAGAAAGTTCGTTAGAGAGAGAGAGAGAGAGAGAGAGAGAGAGAGCGTTAAAAAAGGGTAAGTATCTTAAAGCGTAAACGAAAAGAGAAGAAGAAGAAAGAAGAGAGGAATAAATTTAAAATAGAAAGAAAAGATGATAGGAGAAAATGAGAAAATAAAAATAAATAAATAAATATTATAAATTAACGGTGAAAGATAAGAAATTGGAGTCTAAAAAAATTAAAAATATATTTAAGAGATAATAGTTAATCTGTTGTGATCACAAAATACTAACACTACTATATAAACAAAATTATACTAATAATACAAGCAATAAAACAAATATAATACAATATAAAATTTAGAAATTTAAAAAAATTTAATTTAAAAGTAAGCTTAATTATTCTATTTAAATTTAGTTGTTTAAACTTAGTTATTTAGTTTAAAAATAAATTTACATATTACTAGTGAAAGGATAAGAAATTGGAATTTTTAAAAAACCTAAGAAAATTAAATAATTAAGATATACTAGTTAATCAATTCGCTTTGATCATAATTACCACCACACCCAATTATATAATAAAAATTATACTAATTGTTCGGTTAGGGATAAAATAATACTGATAATACCAGAATGAAAGGGAAATTTTTCGGTCAACCGTACAGTTATAATACCGTATAACTTTCGTACTATAAAAAAAACATATATATGTACGCATACAACTCAAACGCACACGTAAATGCGTACACACATAACCGCATACACATATATATATGTATACCCATATGTGTACACGTACACAGATACATATTTACATATACACAAATACGAACACACACACACACACATATATATATATATATATATATATATATATATATATATATATATATATATACTCTCAAACACCAGCAAAAAACAAATATGTAAGCAAAACGATAGACATATAAGAACCCGTATAAAAAAAAAAAACTCGACATATATAACAATGGTTTCTGTCGTGGCGGACAGACATAATCTCGCTGCTGACCTTGAGCGGGATCTACACTCTGTGATGAACTGGGGCAAGAAGTGGCTTGTCAACTTCAATTCATCTAAGACCAAGCTGTTGTCTGTCAACCATTACAGGCAACCTCCCCTGCTTCCCATAAGCATGGACCAAGCGATTCTCCCGGAGAGTAATACACTACGCCTCCTCGGACATACCCTGTCCTCAGACCTCAAATGGAACCACTATATTGAATCCATAGCAAAATCTACTGCTAAGAAGATTGGGTCACTATGTCGATCCAGTATGTTTTTTCCACCTGAATCCATCCTGCATATATACAAGTCAACCATCCGTCCGTGCATGGAGTACTGCTGCCATTTATGGTCAGGTGCCCCTGCCGTTCTCCTCAGTGTTCTTGACAAGCTCCAAAGGAGAGTCTGTAATGTGATAGGTACTGATCTGGCGACTCGACTGCAGCCACTTCCCCATCGTCGAAATGTGGCCTCCCTTTGTCTCTTCTATAAATACTTTCATGGCTTCACTGATGCCTCCTCAACAGGTGTTTACTCGTGCAACCAGACTGGGGACTGGGTCCCACCCATTCACAGTCAGGTTAGCCAAATGCAGACGACAATTCTGTTCCTGCAGCTTCCTCTCTCGCACTTCCCGCCTGTGGAACTCGCTCCCGTATTCTTGCTTTCCTGGCGGCTACAACCTCCAGAAATTTAAATGCAAAGTCAATACTCATCTACTAACCACTGGACTCTAGCTCTCTCCCCTCCCCTGTATAACCTTCCCTTTCTCTCCACCTATGTATCTGTCATCGCACCTGCTTTCTCAGCTTTCTATTGTTCCTTTCTAACTAGTTTGTACTCCTCACTCTTTTCTAATTAATCTTTTTACATTTATGTAACCCCCTGCACATCAATGGCGTTTCCGCCTTGCTCGGAGTGAAATAATTAAAAAAAATATATATATATATATATATATTCTGTAGAATAGTGTGATGTGTGTAAAGTCTTCAGAGGAATGAATGAGGGGCTAAAAGCTTAACATAGTTTAAACCGGCTCCTGTGTCGACATTTAAAAACTAGTTCCCTCTTCAGATTCAGCAGATTCAATTGTTTTTTGTGTTTTACAAGAGTTATCTGTTCATCGAGGTATAAGTGATAGCAATCTTTGAAGTTGGTGGGTGTGTTGGATTTTTTAATGATATTCCATTTAATTATGGGGGTTAAATTATTGTCTTTCAATGACCAGAGATATTTTGATAGAGCTGTATCAAAATGACCAGAGATATTTTGATAGAGCTCTATCAAAATGACCAGAGATATTTTGATAGAGCTCTATCAAAATATTACAGTCTGAAAATTAAGTACATGTAACTGGTAATTTGGTCACAGAAATTGTCTGACTAGTTTCTCTTGCTTTTATGTCATGATGCAGAGTTCTTTGCCAGACATAGGGCCTTCCAGCAGCCACGTTTTTGACCCAAGGTAGCATTACCTCTTCAAGGCACTTGATATAGGCATCAGTCTTGAGTCTAAGGTCCTCACCAACAAATCCAGCAGTTATTTCCTTATCAGAACGAACAGAACGAGATTTCAGAGCTGCCGTAAATTCGTAATCACGATTAGATTCATCCAACTCTTTACGAATCCTGTACACTGTCTTCAGATTCACACCCAAACTCTCTGAAATGTTTGTATTAAAGCTTTCGTTGCGAAGGCTAAGCAGTACAGCATACCTTTTCTAAATTTCTGGCGGAGTAATTAGTATCATAATACTTTTTACTCACAGACGGTTCCCAACTGACCCTGCTATACTTTTCAATCAACAAAATCACATACAAACAACCAAACAAAAAAAACTGAGTGCAGGAGCCGCCATATCTGCTTTTAAGCTGCCCATAAACGACTGGGACGGAAGCAAGCAAAACGGTCCAGCTGCCGATGCCCGACAGGCTCTCAACGTCATCACCGACCCGAAACACATATCCTTGAGAACTACCCTCCTCCAAACACTTGCACCATATCACCATCGACATTCCGCTCGCATCGTCTCTACCGGCAAACTCAGATTCGCGACGAATATAATCCACTTCCATAATTCGCTCCAGGCCTCTCTCGTCGTACAATCTTGACCGCGTTCAACCGACCCGACAAACACTTTAATCTCGATGTTATCTAATCTACCCTACCTTACGCCTGCCCAAAATACATTTAGAGCCATTCCTGTTGCATTTGATGTATCGGCAATACAAAATAGTTTCGTATGAACAATTCTTGTCTTCTTTTCCTTTCGCCTCACCGGCATTCTTGTTATTTCGCTTTTTCTTCCATATGTCTACAACATATGTACGTCTATAAAACACACACACACACACACACACACACACACACACACACACACACACATATATATATATATAGAGAGAGAGAGAGAGAGAGTGTATTGAGGCAGCAAATAATTTTCTAGACATATACTGTTAAATATAAGAGACAATGAATGTCTATTATGTTTAATCATGAGCCATTTTAAACATCGTATTTTGGCTTTAATTTCAATTGAAAATAAAGACAAAAATTCTCCAACATTTGGATATTTTTTATTAATTTGCTTCTAAGCTTTCGACTCACATGAGCCATCTTCAGAGAGGTTATTAAGACGGTAATGATGGTGGATGTTATTGTATTACCGTCTTAATAAGCTCTCTGAAGATGGCTCATGTGAGCCGAAAGCTTAGAACCAAATTAATAAAAAATTATCCAAATGTTGGATACACAATTTGGGCGATCAAGTCTCGAAAGAGACATGACTGACTGGGCAGAGATTATCCCGCAGTAGGTTGCCATTGCTCTCTGCGGTAGACTGGTTGCCAGCCAAGGTTATAGTACCCAATCTGTCCTGCCATTTAACTCATAGCTGGAGGGAGAAGAGATAGATTATATCACATTATTATCTTAAGTATAATTAGTGGAGGATCAGTTTATTACTTCATAACAATGAGTAAATGATCCCCCACTTTATGCCCAGTAGAAGTTTTAATTATCTTTCTAACTATTAAATTAAGTCAGTCAGTTAAGTGCCATACGTGGCACACGCTTGGGCGATCATGTCTCTTTTGAGACATGACTGACTGGGCAGAAGATTATCCCGCAGTAGGTTGCCATTGCTTTCAGCGGTAGACTGGTTACCAGCCAAGGCTATAGTACTCAATCTGTTCTGCCATTTAACTCATAGCTGGAGTGAGAAGTGATAGATTTTATCACGTCATTATCTTAAGTATAATTAGTGGATGATCAGTTTATTACTTCATAACAATAGGAAACTGATCCCCCACTTTATGACCAGTAGAAGTTTTAAATATATTTCCAACTATTATATTCAGTCAGCCAGTTAAGTGCCATACGTGATACATGCTTTGGGCGATCATGTCTCGAAAGAAACATGACTGACTGGGCAGAAGATTATCTCGCAGTAGGTTGCCATTGTTTTCTGCGGTAGACTGGTTGAAAGCTAAGTCTATAGAATCCAATCTGTCCTGTTATTTAACCCATAACTGGGGGGATGAGATGGATTAATACCTTTCCTAAGGGTATTTGTGCGCAAGTGAATGCAAGGAATTCAACTGGAATTTGAACTCGGCTCCCCTTTTGACGTTTCGAATCGATATTAACTGCACCACATCGCACATCCAAAAAGCAGGTGGTGGAATACTAATAAAACGAGATTTTGATGAATCTTACAGAAAACACACAGAAAAGCTAAACAATTTAATATATTGATATACTATAATATAATATATTACGATATCAGATATATAACTTTATATCATAAAATAATTATAATATTATATTTAATATATTATATATAATATATAATCTGTATATTTAATATATTATAATATTATATATATTATATTTTAATATAATATAATTATAATATAATATATAATAAAATATAATATCATATAATATAATATATAATATATAATATCATATAATATATAATATATAATAATATATAATATATAACATTATTATAATAATATATAATATAATGTATATATAATATAATATAATATAATATAATTATAATGATATTATAATATAATATTACAATATAATATATATCATTAATATATAATCTAACACACGGGAAAGCAATAGCAAGCAAGGCATTTATTGTAGAGTTTAGAGAGAACAGAAACCAGTCCAGGAGCGTATTCCTTAAGGAGAATTGCAGGGATACTTCTTCTTCTTCTGTGTGCCCTATCCTTTCAGGACGTGGACGATCATGGCTTCCCACGTCTCCCTAGACCTGGTGGCTCTTAATATAATTTCTTCTGTTACTCCACGCAACCCTCGTTCCGTCATCCACCTGCTAAGGCCCTTCAAATATGTTATCCACTGCCTTCCTCTATCTCTTTTTCCTTCTATCTGGCTTGTCAGTATCAGGTTCTCCAAGCCCTCCTTCCTCATTCCATGTCCCAGGAACTTCAGTTGTCTCTTCCTGATGCTCACTATTAATTTTCTTTTCGTTGCCATTCTTTCCAAAACTTCATCATTGCTCGCATGTTCGTCCATGATATCCGCAGCATCCTTCTGTAGAACCACATTTCTGTTGCTTCAAGTTTTTTCCTCATTTTCGATTATATTGTCCAGCATTCTCTCCCGTATTGAAGAACAGACATCACATAGCAATGTAACACTCTCTTCTTTGTTTCTAGGGGAATTTTCCTGTGTCTTTGTACTTTACTCAGCTTCTTGAATGTGTCCTTCGCCATGCCAATACGCCTTCGGATCTCTGTGTCGCACTTTCCATCTCCTGTTAGAACATTTTCTAGGTAATTAAATTTTTATACCTGATTGATTCTAGTATCCCCTACCTGTATTTGACATTTTGGGTTGTTCTTTTTGCTGATGACAATTCATTCAGATTTCTTGGTGTTTATTTGTAGTCCTTTCTTGTCACTCAAGTCTATATGCTTAGATTCAGTTTATATCAGAGATCATACAGCTAATTATGTGTAAATCACTCAGTAGAGACTCAGTTCTCAGTGGAAATTCCAGCAGAGATACGAAGACTAGAAATGAAAGAGATCTTTATTTATCAGTACAGTGGAACCTCTACTTACGAAAGGCTATACATACTAAATTTTCAGGTTACGAAACGTCTCTTCGGAAAAATGTTGCTTCTTGTTACGAAAGAAGTTTCAGGATACGAAAGGCGAAAATTTCAAAATACCAGTTGCTACTCGCAGCTCCCAGAGTCCACCTCATTGCCTCCTCGTCTCTCACTCACCCCATTCACTGTTGTCTTCACATAGTCGCTCAGTCCCAAAGGTAAACGTATTTTTTATTCTTTATTTTATTTTATTTTTTTAATTGTTTTTTTTTTTTAATCATTTCACCTCAAGCAAGGTATTCCACTGCCACTATTGCGCAGGGGGTTACATAGGGGAAGGTGAAGAGAAAGAGAGGTTAGATATAGGAAATGTCAGAAGGAGGGTGATAGACGGGTAAGGATACCGAGGCTGAGGGTTGGGCAGATGGGAAGAGTGTTTGAGAGAATGGATGCGAGTTAGTGTGTTAAGAGGTGTCTATTGACCTTACATTTAAACTCCTGGAGTTTGTAGCTGTCGAGGAAGCAATCATGTGGAAGAGAATTCCACAGGCGGGAACTGGGAGAAAAGAAGCTGTTAGAGTAGAAGTTGCGGTTACATCTTATCGGTTTCACTGTAAGAGGGTGGGACCCAGTTGCTAATCTATTTTTGTTCCTTATTCTCTACATTATGTACAACTCTCATTTTTATGTTTATTGTGCAGTAATCTAATTCTAACATGGATTTGTTTCAGGTTTTGATGCATTTTTATAATTTATAGAAAATTTATGTCCGAATTTTGGATCCAATTAGGGCATTTATAGGGTAAAATGTGTCTCTATTTACGAAATTTTCACGTTACGAAACGACTTACAGAACGAATTAATTTCGTAATTAGAGGTTGGACTGTAGGTGATAATGCTTCAACTTTAGTGAAGAGAAGAGAGAGAGAGAAAACATACTTTTATTTAACATACGGTTACTGAGCCGCCAGTAATCACGAGAACCAAACTATATACGGTGCCTCATTCTATCAGTAAACAATGACCTTTGTCAATGACCTTAGTACCTTTGAGGATATGTTTACAATTATTAGGAGCGGACACAAGGAGGGAAGTCTATTGAGATCGGAACCATCACGTTAGTACAACAGGGTAACAATGATTCCTGCGGGCGATAACAGCTGAACAGGCAAATGTGAACCCAAGGGAGGATCTTGGACTCCACCTGCGTTCATCTACAGAAAAACATCGACGCCGGCGTTTCAACAAAGAAAAATATCAGTGGAACACTTTTCAGTAGGAAGGTTAAAAATTTCCCTCAAAAAATGTCGAGAAAAAAATAATGAAATGAATCGCAATCGGCATTCTCGTAACTGAAAGGAAATCTTGTGTATTTGGGGGTTCAATTCAAGATAGAACTCAAAAGGTATATAAACAGATAATACGGAGCGATCCGAATTGCCAAGAGGATCAGTGTTGCGGTGATCGACAAGGAGCGAAGGTAATGAACAAATCAAATAAAGAAAACCATGAAATGAGTCCCAATTAGTAGGATAGTAACGGAAAGAAATCTTGTGTATTTGGGGGTTCAATTCAAGATAGAACTCAAAAGGTATATAAACAGATAATACGGAGTGATCCGTATTGCCAAGAGGATCAGTGTTGCGGTGATCGACAAGGAGCGAAGGTAATGAACAAATCAAATAAAGAAAACCATGAAATGAGTCCCAATTAGTAGGATAGTAACGGAAAGAAATCTTGTGTATTTAGGTGTTCATTTTTTAAGATACAACTCAAAAGATATATCAGCAGATAATACGGCGTGATGCGAATTGCCAAGATGGTCAGAGTAATGCTATGAGATGATGTAGGGAACAAATCAAGTATATATGCATATTGACGAGTATTATTTGATCTCTGATTTAAGTAAAGATATTTTGAACATCATAACGATCTTTAACATTTGTTCAATCAAACCTAGAAAGCTGATAGCATTGTTTTCGGTCGTGCAGCGAACTTCCTAAAAAACATCGGAAAACGCTTAAGTTATTTAAATACCATCTTTAAACTTAGATTTCCGTTTTATTTCAATCATAAAGATTTAATATTGAAAGATTCCCCTAAAGATAATCTGACTTATTTTCGATGCCTAACTTTTAAATTGAATTATAAAAAATAAAAATATTCTTGAAACTTTTATATTAGTTTTAATCGAAAGCTAAATGATTAAACTTACTATTTCCAGTAAGCAAAATACTTTGGAGTGTTCCAAACAGAAGTTATATTGATTGGAATCTAAAGTTTTAAGAACTTTTTTTTTCACTTATTTCAATTTTTCGGCCATTTTGAGCGCTCGACACATTTGTAAACAAAATTTTATTCTCGAATTTGAAAATATTACAAAAATAAAATATACATCTGTGACACGTTATCTTTGAAAATTTAGCAAATTTAAATTAAATTAATCTTATTTATGCAAGTATTACTTACTAATAGTATAAAATTCAAAATAAATCTATTTCTTAAACACAGAGTGTTGATCTTTCGGAGCTTTTCCTTGTATGATTTGACATGTGATGACAGTCAGACTTATGCGAGATAAGATAAGTGTATGGCGACCAGAATAGACAAAATTGTCAATTTTTTTGTCATGTAAAGGGAAGAAACCGTGAAACATATGACCCTTTAATGTACACACAGAAATTACGATAAAAAAAAAACTTCAAATACACAAAAAAATTAAAATCATTTTAAAAATACGAAGGCTCACCGATTTGTATTAAACTTTTCAATTTTCGATAAGTGAATATCATCTGCACTTAATAATTTAATAACCTAACTCCAAAACATCTTTGAAGTATTTTTAAATACTTTGAAACTTTACAAATTAATAAATTTAAAAAATGAAAACAATTCATTTAAAATTTCATTATTTATCGAAAAATAGTTTTTTTCCAGACTATAATATTAATATATATTTATTAAAGTAATTAAAAGTTTATTAAATTAAATAATAGTTTTATTGTATTTTTATTGTACTATTAGGAGCTTATGTTAGGGAATAAAGGCCAAATATTTGAAAAAAAAATAATAGATGATTTACATCCCCCAATGACTTCTGTGTTTAACTAATAAAACCAATTTTCCCAACAACATTTAATTTCTTAAAATTTCATGAATTTACGTGGAAGGTGGGTAACAGATGTAAAAAGAATATATTTTTATCAAAGTTTTTTTATTTTTTAATAATAATTTCAAACATAATTTCATTCGTTTGTAAAAAAATCCTGAAAATTTTGTTAGAATCCAACAATTATTTAATTTTTGCAAGAATTTCGAAATTAGTGTTTTCATCGAAAAAAAAACTAACTTATATTATCCATTGTAAACTCTTGTAACGATTTGGTTACCCGCCAACGAAAATCTGTGGTGATACCGAGCAAAACGAGGAACCGGATGTTGGCACTCTCAGGACCAGAAAGCAAATTACCAAGACTGGTCTTTGTGCACCCGGCTCCACGCATTTGTTCCGTCCGAAAACCAAAAATTAATAAATATCACATTCCTGTTCGCGAGCCTACGCGAATTTTATTTATCGTTCAATGAGAAACCCAGAATTAAATACGAGTGTGAATTCCCAAATAACCTGCTGGGACCCACAAAGACAAAATAAAAAGCCGACACAGAAAGCATCGCGTGAGTTGAGAAAGTAACGAGCATAATTAGCACGTCCCTTGACCTCGTCAAGCGATCCACTATGCTCGCCTCGCCTTTCCCTCTCGCCTTCTTCTTCGCTGTCCCCTGAGCTACTTCCCGGACCAAAGGAGCGGAGACATTAAAGGCATTCCTAACTGACAAACGCTCCCACACACTTACGCACAAACTCTCTTTTCAGCATTTACTGCTAGAAACATTTTAACGTCCTTTGGACCCATTCTAAAGACATTAGTTTATTTGTAAAAACCTTAATTGATATATGTGTATATATAAAATGTTGTTTCTACATTCAATTTGGTTTTCTTGTTTTATAACCCCTTTTATAACTTATAGTGGACTATCTAATACCGAGGCCAAATTCCGTTAATCTGATTTCAACACACAACTACTCTTCACTAGAACGGATAACCCACTATAAATCAAAACAAGATTTTTTTACCAGAATTTAGAACGTGTTAGAAAGGATTCAAAAATAAGTAAAATAGACTTTGATCTTTTCTCTTAATAATAACATAAGCATTTTGATGGAAATATTTATGTCTGGGGCCTTTTTTTTTTCCTTCATCCTATGCTGTTTTTTCAGCGATTTAGTGGAGGTACTGAAATGAATTAAAATAAAATTATTTTTGCGTATATAAATAAAAGTTTTAAGCGGCATTTCAAACGAAAAATATAAACAAAATATTTAAAATCTCTTTAAAATCCAACATGTATCTTTCGAAGCCATTTAACAAATTTAAGGATTAATTAAGTGGATTTTGTAAAAGTAATTTGTACTTTTTATCTAAAACGTTTGTTTACATTTGTGGGGTCATCGGTCAAAAATAGACAATGTGTGATTATACTCTTTACTTATGCACTAAAAAATTAAAGAAATACGGAAAACCAGAAGTGCCATAATGAAGACATTGGTTATTATATTCAAAAATAAATTTATTTTAAAATTAAATTTATTTAAACCATCAGTTTAAGAATGTAATTTTCATTTTATACAATTTCTTAAACATAGTAGAAGGAATAATTTTATTTTTCATACTAAAGACGTATATTTTTAGTTAAATAATATTTTTGAGTTTAATACATTTGTGACACGATAATTAGGCGTATATTAAGGTGGATTTGTAAAATATGTATTCTATTATAATAGATTAAGAATAGAAAATGGTTAAGAATAGAAAAATAGTTTAAAAACGTGTTTTGTTTCACAAAAGTGAAAAAGAAGAGGAAAAGTAAATAAATAAACGCTGTTTCTTTTATAAGGAAATTTGTGGAAGAGAAAAGGGTATCAGATTACTGTTAAATCCTACCAGTCTTCCAATAAATATTTGACTAAGTGATTTGATGTGATAAAAGATAAATTTTAGGAAATAGATTTTTGAGTGACCAGGTCAAAACTGTCTTACTATATTTTGAGCACACATTAAGAAAAGATAATAGAATTTCCCCTTTCTCCAGGCAATAAAAAAACGCCTGGTTACGGGTAAAGTGTCAGGGCTATAAAAACATCTGGCCGCCTTCACACGAAACTTTATTAAGATAAAAAGATAAAAAAAAAAATCCTGGAAAATACTAAGGCTAAGTGCAGACTGGATGTCTGCGGGCAGTTTACACATCAAAAGAAGCAAAATTTAAGTACCTTGAAATTTTGGACTTACAGTCACCAATGCTTATCTTTTGTTTTAAGCCGATCGTCTAGTGGACTTCCGATTATTTCAATATAAATACAAGTGATTTTTCCGAGCCGATAAGTTGAGTTAGTTCAGCCGGGCGTGTGCTTGGAGTAGAAACTCCGTTCGTCTGAGTCGGTCGGTTCGGCATTTGATCTTCATTAATTAGAATTAGAGCTGAGTGTCACATCGCCTGCGCCAACTGCAAGACTGACTCTAAACGAAATAAAGCATCGATTTAACTCATCCAAATTGTGGAAGTTCGTTCCTTATAGTTTATCTTGTACCCCCAGCTTGAGACTCCGACTTTTACAATCAACCTCCGGCAACATCACAGCGTGCAGAACGTCCGCCGGAAAAATTGTTCGAACATCCACATTTGGGGTGTTACACATTTATTCTTTTTTATTATTTTCGTATCAGTTTTATGTCATAAAATATCTTTTTTTCTTTTTTTCTTTTTTTTTTTATAATCGAATAGCCCCAAGCAAGGTATTATACTGCCACTTGTGCAGAGGGTTACATAATAGGAAAGTTATAAGGATTGATAAATACCTCGGCGTTGATGATGGCTTCGAACACTTTGCCAAAGATCGGTAGATGGTTGATAGGTCGATAATTAGAGGGTTCATAGGGTTCACCAGTATATTTATATATTGGAACTACGGAGGAGGACTTCCAGCAGGTAGGAAAGCAAGACGCAGAGAGGACGTAGTTATAGAGTTTGGAGAGAACAGAGGAGAGTTCGGGAGAGCATCTCTTCAGGGAAATGACTGGGATTCCGTCATCGCCGCTCGCTTTCTAGGGGTCAAGCTTTGAAATTATTTTAGAGACCACCGAGGGTGTGATGTGTCTGGCAGTCAGTTGGGCTTCGGTTCAGGGTGGGAAGTCGGGTATGGGAACTCCAGATGAGTCCAGTGTAGATTTGGTGGAGAATCTGCGAGCGAAGCACTCAGACTTGTCTGCTGAAGAGGTGAGGACCTCGAATTCGTTGATTAGAGGGGGGATTGAGGGTTTGCTATTGTTTAGTACTCTTTTGCAGAGCCTCCAGTTAGTCTTTGGAACCGAACTTACAGGATGTCTAATCTGTGTGTATACTTTTTGATTATACTGAAGTTAAGAGTTATTGAATTATCATATATCATATTACTATTCCGATAAGGAAAAGTAACTAAAGGCGATAATTCGGAATTATTTTGAACGTCCATACCAAAGCTTTAAAATTTAGTATAAATATTCTTTTTAATTTTTAAACTCGAAAATTACCTTAAACTTTACACTTTTCGATTCTTCGAACATATCTTTATTTAATCAAAATAACTCTTTTTACTAAAATCAATCGACTAAATTGCACTGAAAAAATTACAATGTAATTTTTTTCATAGATATTAAGTATAGATATTTTTTCAGTTCAATATGAAAATGAATAACGTGTTTTATTAAATTCTGCAAACACCAACTGTAAAAAATGTATTTTTTAAGTTTTATTGAATTGAAAGGTTTGGGATAAATACCTCGTATTCAAACTTGATATTGAATAATTCTTTTTACTGAAATAACATCTTCAGGGATTTTTCAATTCTTCATTAACGAATAAGCACTGAAAATTCTGTTTGAATCAGATAATTCCCTGATATTTGGCAAATATTTTCAAACAGTGAATAGCGATTCTTTCTTTCGTTTTCGGAAAAAAAGTATCGATTTTGGTGGAGCCTATTTGTCTCACTTTCGTTTTGTATTTTGGCTTTTCTTTTAACAGTCATTATTTCTTTTAATAGTCATTATTTCATCACACTTCTCGAAAAAATACATTATGCAATTATTACTATAAAAACCTGCAAGATGAGTGAGAAAGGAATATAACAACTTGGATAAAAATGAATATAATCAGGCAATCATTATCCATGAAGAACTTTTTGCTTTTCAAAACTGCCGGCTTCATCTAAAAAGTTCTTTATTTCGTTTTTTAAAGAAAAGGCAAATTTAACTGAATCTCTCATCCATCATCCATACAATCCCCTCATCCATAGATATACACTACCGGCAATAATTATTAGGCAACCCCAGTGTTTTCAAAAAATTATGCATTTCATACTATATTTTAGTATTTATTGCCAAGTGAATGAAAATATAATTGTTCTTTTGTTAATATTGCACAATATTGCAGTTTTTATCACTGAAAGAATAAAGAAAATTTAGGGTGATTCGGACGAGTTCATCTTTGCTTCCTTGCCTTGTAAAATTTTGCAAAGTAATAATAACAAAAGAACCATTCTATTTTCATTTAGAATTATTTACTAAAAATAGTATGAAATACATCATTTCTTTTAAAAAGTTGGTGTTGCCTAATAATTATGGCTGGTAGTGTATATTTGTGAATATTTACTCAGAAAATAATTTCAATGCGTGTTTACTGCCATAAATAATATAATCATCCCATTTTAATCTTTTATTTTGTATGCGGGATGGGGAAAGGGGCGTAATTTTGCCTTTTTAACAGCTAAACTTCATCTTGTTTTTTTTCTATATTTCTGAGATGAGGCATTATAATTATTTAGACTACTTACATTGTTAAGACTTTTGTCCTCATCTTTTGTTGTCATATTCACGGCGTTTCGACCGTTTTACGCTCCGACCTTCTTCAAGTGATTGAAATTTCCAGCGGATGAAAGCGTTGGTTGGATCTAGTAATTTGGCCCAAACAGTTTTGAGTTCAATACCTGACTGCGGCAAAAGTGAACAAAAAACTTAGTTAAAAAGTAAATAACTGATACTGAGACATCTGGAAGAGGCATGACTCATGGAACTAGAACTACTCCGGTAACAAAATAAAGGGTTCAGTTCAAAATTCCAATCAACTAAAGAAGGTCGAAGCGTACAACGGACAAAACGAATTTTTCTTTTTACTTCGTCTGTGTGCGGATTTATATACATTTAATCTTATCTTTTCTAGGGTGATTCTGTCTTCTCCTTTGTGTAAATTGTTCTTTAATCTTTTGTTAATTGTTTATTTTGTATTTGTCTACTATTGTTGTTTAAATTTATTGTTGTTTAAATTTATCCATTTTCTTTTTTCCCCTCCCCACTCCAGCCTTTTAAGTTGATCTGGTTCAGAAAAAGATTTTAACTGGTGCTGAAGGAAGTTTTAGTATGACCGACAACCGTCAGTTAGTAAAGCTCTTCTCCTAAAAATGATCCCCCAGACAAGTTGTGGTCACAAAAGGAAGATGATTACAATTTCCCTGCTTTGCCGACAGAAAATATTAAAAATCAAAATAATGTAGAAGTACCTAAGACCAAGGAAACTGTTACGGACAAGAACAAGACCGTTGGGGATTCGCCCTCTTGCTAGAAGTCCCCGGCTAGTTATATAATAAACATTGCGGAGTTTCTGAAAAGGTTTAAATGTTTCGACCATATTTGGAAAACCCCCAGGAATTACAAAAGTTTGAAAAGCGAATGGTGTCGATCTTCGTGGTGGACAAGCGTGCGCGCAAAGTTTGTCGCACCACGAAAGACACAGTGATTCGATCACTGGTGTCCCTAGGGGTCAAGCCCGAAATGGTTATAAAAGGACCGGGCATTTTCATGTGGGACGTACTGTTACCCACACCGGAAGATTGTATTGAAATGGCTGCAAAAGAACTTGTGACAAAAGATCTGGTAAAAAAACAGAATATGAAAGCCGAAGAAGGACCAGTGTAATGGTATACGAGGTTCCTCCTCAGGTTGCCGGAGAACATTTGGCATGTTATTTTAAAAAATATGGCGAAATACTGGCAGCCTCTTCTGACAACCTGAACGGTGAATGGTCATTTGATATAATGATCGTTCGGCGGCCTTCATGGCCATCCCCAACTGCTTGGATTATTGCAGCCGAAAAATGCCGGTCATAGTGAGCGGCCAAAGACCAACTTGCTGGATGTGTGGAGAAACTGGTCACCTCTCCTCTTCCTGCCCAGAGAAGAAGGCCTCTGATGCTCCGGCAGCTGTCGACCAAAACTGCCCCTAAGACTGAAAACCGTAGTACCGTAACGCCTGTAATGGGCCTAGCAGCGGCACGGTCCGGGGACTTAAAAACTCCGGATGGAATTCTGAAGTCTGCCACAGGTGTAGTTACGGACAAAGATGAGGGAGAACAGCGTGTCGTAACTAGAGGCAAAGGGAATAGTCGAGCAGCGGGGTCTCAGTCCCCTAAAGCCCCTAGGGATAGCACCAACAGACCCATTCCCTCTGTCAGCTCTAAGGGCGATGTCCCAGAGGTCCACCAAGACTCTCCATTATCAAAGCTACAAAATCAGGCAGAGCCCAGTTGAGAAAATATCAAACAACTGAGGAAACTTAAAAAGGACTTAGATGCAAATAAGAAAACTGAAAATCCTAAAAAAGCTTCGGATAACAAATCAGCAGCGTCAGTTTCTGCCCCAACTTCCCCTTCCCGAAAAAGAATTATGGATCCTCTGCCTATGACAAAATCTTTGACACACACCCCTTCTAAATCTAAAAAAACATCACCAGTCCCTTCTCCAGTCCCTTCTCCAGCCCTTCTCCAGTCCCTTCTCATGGTCCCTGACCAGTTATTTCGAACCTTACTTCTCCGAATGTGTCCTCTACCCCCACTCCTACCTCCACTCCAACACTTATTCCTTCTCAATCCCCAATGAAAGACTCTTTCAAAAGGCAAAGAAGCCCAGACACAGCGAGTGGCAAGGAAAAAAAGAAAAGAAAGCCCCCTTTTAATGTGGGGCAGGATGTTTGCCGTGTCTCAGAAGACACTGGGCAAAAGGCGATTAGCCAATCTTAGAAACTAAAGACATTGTGGAAATTCACAAAAATTTTCGAAGAAGATATAGAAGATCCACTCAATTTCCCGAATGCGAACAGACTATTGACTGTGGTGAGATCTGGTACGGGGTCAAGCCAGATATGGAGTATGCTTGTTGAGACGAACGACTCCATCCCGATGAGTCCCCAATTGTATACTTCAATAATGATGACCAAACGAATTGTTCTGGGAGGACCCCTATTTATGTTCACTCCTCCCTTTACAGAGCTTTAAAATTAACGTTTCCCCTGGACATTACTGGCCTGTCCTATGATGGCACTATTAAAAATTGAAATGGGTCTAGGCTCAATGGGACATGCCGTGGGTGTCCTCTCCTCGGCCATGTTCAATGCAGGGGTGCAACCCTAATAGGTTCGATAATGGCTCTTTGGTTGGCTAGTGTGAATGCCCGGGATCTGAGGTCGGAGTCTCGCAGGGCGAGACTCATTCGCAATCTTCAGGGTCTCAGGGTGAATATATATGTGTTCAGGAGACCCGGTTTTCAACTCATGATCATGAGAGCTTCTGTCGAGGGAGTTTACTCTTTATTCAGCATGTTTTGATGGACGTTCGAGAAGTGTTTCCTGGTTAGTAAGCAAGTCTTTGGATGCGACGTGTGCTCTTGTTTTCGCAGATCCGGCGAGCAGGCTTTCCGTGCTGGATGTTGCCATAAAATATAAGGTTCTTCGGCTCATTGGGGTTTATCCGTCCAATGTCCATTCTGAGCGGCCTGCTTTGTTTCGGCAGATCGAGCAGTCTTTGAAAACATCTCGTTCGGTAGTTTTAGCGGGGGGGGGGGGGATTGGAACGCCGTCCGTGACCCGGATTTAGATCGTATAGGCTGCAATTCGGGCAGGAACAATCCGGACGTGAAGCCGTTTCGGGACTTTGTCGACAAGTTTGATCTTGTCGATAAGTATCGTAACGAGCATCCCCAGGAAGTAGTATGGACTTGGACGAATAGGGGCGGCTCGGTTACGCTGGTACGTTCTAGTTACCTCGAACGAGTTTTAGTTAAGAGAGTCGACGTAGAGCTCTTAGAGTGTCCAAGTTTTCATTCGATAGTTTATTCGGATCATAGACTCGTCCGGGTTCGAGTAAACTTAGATAAACCTAAGGCTAGAATGGCTGGATACTGGAAATTGAATGCATCATTATGTGATGACAGAGATTTTCAGAAACAGCTGCTACTAACAATACAACGAGAACTGACGGGGGCTGTCATTGGAAATAGGTGGTGGGATAACCTTAAGGCAAAAATGAGGTCGTTTTCTGCTGACTATAGCCGTCGGCTCAATCAAGCTATTTTAGCAGCAGAAAAGGCAGCAGAGAAAAAAGTTGATCGGGCCATTAAATCCCGTGATAGTGGGGACGTAGCCTTAGCTAGGGCCGATCTGGCCTCCCTGCTTATCAGGAAGGATCAAGCTCTAGTAGTTAGGGCTAGGTTAAAAAGAATTTCTTGCGAGGCGACGAATATGGCCGCTGATTTGCGTGCAGAGGAAGTCAGGAAAGCTTCCCAACGACATATTGCGTGCGTCACATGGCCGGATAATCGGACCGTGACAACAAACGCAGGCATATGTGTGGCATTTCGTGATTACTTCCAGGAGCTTTTCACCAGGGATCCCGGTCTGAGCTCTGCTCAGTTCGACAGTTATTTGGCCGACTTTTCCCGCCTTGAGGCGGCTGAAGCGGGTGGGTGCGAGGGTCTCATTACAGAGTAGGAAATCTGAAAAGCGCTGAAGCGGGTTGGCCGCGACAAATCTCCGGTTTTAGATGGTCTTCCCTACGAACTGCACTTGAGGCAGTCGCCTGTTCTCGTCCCTCTGCTGGAGCTGATCTTTAACTGGATGAGGCAGGGGTCTATACCCCAACGCCTCACCAGGGGCGTGATCAAGTTACTACGCAAGGATAAGAACGGTGGGGATGGGTTGGGTAATTTCCGGCCTTTAACGATGTTAAATACTAACTTAAAGATTTTAGCGAAGGTCTTAGCCGGCCGTTTGCAGACTGTCGTGCCTAGTTTGATTGGCTCCGAACAGACTTGTGCTGTGAAGGGCAGGACTATCCAGGACAACCTTCATATGGTACTCTTGATTATAGAACAAGTCGACAGTGAAGCCGCGCTGATCATTTTAGATCAGTCCAAGGCATTCGATAGGGTTGACCATCGATTTCTGGAGGCTGTCCTTTCAGCCACTGGTTTCGGGCCGCACTTTCGCTCCTGGATCCGTCTTCTGTATGCAATTACCGGTGCGCTGGTGGAGGTGAATTGAGTTTGATCGAAACCTTTCGTATTGTCTTGCTCCATTCGTCAAAGTTGTCCGTTATCGTTGGAACCTTTCGTTAGTAAGTTAAAGGCGAATCCGGTCCTGCGAGGAATTTCTCTACCTGGTGCTACGGTGACAGGGGCCAAGATCAACTGCGATAAGTCAGCGGTTGGGTGTGTGGAAGGGAGTTTCTCTTCCCGGACCTTTCCTCTGGACGGACGGGTCGATCAAGATACTCGACGTCTGGTTCGGTCCTGATCTCCAGTTGGAGATGAATTGGTCGGCGGCGCAGGAGAAGGCCGAGGCCGCAATTTCTTTGTGGTCCCCAAGGAAGCTTTCCTTAAAAGGGGGCGGAAGTATGTGCCTCGCACATCTACCCGATTCTCCTTTACCGACTCTCTGTGCTTCCTCTTCCGTCTGCCATACTAGTTGAACTAGTCAGGATGTTGTCCTCCTCCTTGTGGGAAGGCAAGTCCTTCAAGGTATGTCGGGATATCTGTTACCTCCACTCTTCTGAAGGCGGTCTGGTATGCCTAGCGTTGAGATTCGTCAACATATGCTTCGCATTGCGTTCCTGGATCGTTTATGTGTCAGCAGACGGATGGGGAGGTCGGGGGTGAATTCTGGAAGGAAGACGCTCGCAAGAACTTTCTATCCATGAGAAGTGTGTTCTCGTCCGAGGTAGAGGCGCACCGTTTACCCCGATGCGAGTGCCCCTTCTATCGCGAATGTCGTATAGCTCTGAAACGACTCCTGCGGGCAACGGAAGGCCTCGCCCATGCCCAGGCGTTGTCACGTAAGGCATTATATTACGTGCTAGTCAGGGGATCCGTTCAGGATGATTTGATTGGCGAGCTCGGTCTTACGAAGCGGGAGGCTCGATCAATATGGCCTTGGGCGCCCGGGTTGAAATGTCTCACTAACGATAAGGCATCCCTCACCTGGCTAGTGATCCGTTGAGTCCTCTGGGTCAGCAAAAGACTTTGTTCAGCGAGCTTGGAGAAGACTCCAAACTGCGTGCGCTGTACTGGGGAGGTGGAGATTGTGGATCACGCCTTCTTTTAGTGCAGGGTCGTAGTACCGCTGTGCCAGTTTGTTGCGCTGAAAGTTCTTTGCCCTCGAGGCCAGTTCTGTCTGTGGTAATGTGGTGCCGCCATTGACGAAGGTTGCACACTGTGTTCTTATGCTTGCTAGGTGCTATGAGTCGTGATATGGACGAGGCGTCAGAAGGAAGTCTATAGGGACGAGAAGTTCACCTCTTCCCAACTGATCTTGTTCTTTAAGCATCAGCTTAAAGTCAAGATTAGGACGACTCCCCCCATCAGAGTTCGGCAAAAGGTGGGTGAACCTTGCGCGTTTGTGCCGAGTGTGAGGAGCTGATTTGGAGTGGCATTTCGATGCTGGTTTGTCATTAGGATATTGTTCTCTCTGTGCTGAACATTGGTACCCCAAGCCCAGTTAGAATAGGCGTGATTTTTTTTTTTTTAGTTTTCTTTTCTGGTTTACTTGAATAGGGTTTTTATAGTCATAGGCCCGTTTTATTTCTGTCCCTACTTCTTTGTTTAATTCTCCCTCCCTTCCCTCTGTTTTGGTGATCAGATGTGTCAGTTCTCTGGTGGGTGCGGGTCGCCTTTCGAATTTCGGCTGTGATTTCGTATTTGTTTTTGTGTTTGGATGTGTGTATGTTTGTGTGAGTGCTTGGATGAATGATCGGTTCATATGTTTATAGTCCCGCATCGATTTTGTCCAGTTAACGGATATATCTATGACAAGTAAGTATTTGTGGGTGGGGGATTCATTACTAACACTATTTTGTTTAGTTTCTTGTACATAGTTGTTTTCAATGTAAATAATTATTGGGGTTTTTAAATTGTTATTCTCCTCCCCCACAGACAAAATTGTACATATGGGGTCGCTAGTTAGGATTTCATGGAGACATTGAGGTATTATGGTGGGTGTTGTAAGAAAGGTGAATATGAAAGTGTTGTTTTGGTGCAAGGAATACTGCGGAATGTTTGGGTCAGTGATTGAGTCTAGCTAGGTATAATGTAAAGACAGTTGAAGACCAGCATTCCCCATCTGCGATTTTGGCCTTGTGCCACATTTTTTGTAACTATAATACAAAAATAAATATTGAAGTTCTTGGTAAGTTTTGACTAGTTTTGTCATTTCCAGATTTCTCAGACCTTTACATTGTCCAGTGTTGAACCTTTTACTAAAGAATTTTTAATCTCTCCTTTGGACTGACCTTTTGTATAGCTAAGTTTATTTTTATTTATTTTTTCGTTTTCTTGCTTTGTTCTATTCTTTTTATTTTCTAGCTTTTTGTATTTTATTTTCGTATTTTTGGGCTGCCATATTGGTTTTTGTTTAGGTCGGCCGGTTTGAATTAAGTTTTGTTTTCGTTTTTCAGTATCTGATTGGCTTTAAGTGCCATATTTATTTTTGTTTAAGACTTTCCTTTTAATTGTAACTTTCATTTTACTTGTTGACCAGAAACTGATAATTATCTGAATTTTTTTCCACATTAACCTTTCTTTTTCAGCCCCTCCCCATATTTCTTTTGCGGAAGTAGCCTTTAGGCGACACTTCGCTTTTTTTTGTTTGATTTATTTTTTCGTATTTGTTTTTCTTTTTGTAGTTAGTAACTTTGTGAAGTTTATTCGTCGTCCAAATTTATTTTGTCAATTCTTTTTATTTTGTAAAGTTTATTTAAAACTCTTAAATTTAATTTTTTTTTTAGCTCTCCCCCTATTTCTTTTACGGAAGTAGCCTTTTAGGCAACTCTTCGTTTTTCTGTTTGTTTTATTTTTTCTTTCTTTTCCATATTTGGTTCTTTAAATTATTTGTAAAGTTTATGCATTGTACAAGGTTTTTGTTCTTTCATTTCTCCTTTTATTTTCTTAAACTTCTCAAGGGGCTAATCTTTTTGCGTTTAATGCTATTTTTTAGTTTGTTTTCGTAGTATATTAAAAGTTTATTTTTGGTCGCTAAAGGCTAGTTTTCCTTTAATTTTCCAGCCGTTTTAATTTCAAATTTGTTTGCTGTTATTGGTTAATTTTATTTTGTATATTCTTAAATCATTCGGGGTTTATTGTTTATATTTTAAAACCATTTCTTGTCCTTGTTGTTGCTAGTTTATTATGTGTATTTTATTTATTTTTTCTTTTATATTTTCTTTTCCATTTTACTCCCGTTTTTCCCACCCCTCCCCATACGTTTAACTTAGTTTGGTGGGAAAAAATATATATATTTTTTTTTTTTTGGAGTTATAAAATTTTAGAATAGCCGACAAAAGTCGGTCAATAAAGAAAAAAATAGATTTTGACCCACCATGGAAAGGTCCTCCAGAAAAAAATGAAGAGACATTTCCCCCTCTTCCTGGAAAAGAGCAAGAAGTAAACATAAATACGATCAAATTTACGGATGCTGGGAACACCCAAAAAAAATGAAGGAAAAAATCGACTCTAGACAAGTAAAGATGCTGAAGCCTGCGAATCGCCCTGTTGCTGGAAGTCCCCGCCGAAGTGTAAAATCAATATGACAGAGTTCTTGGAGAGAGCCAAGAGTTACGCACACCTTGTAAAAGAAGGTGGACTCTTGGAAGATCCCCAAGAATTAAAGAAAATTGAAAAAAGAATAGTGACAGTCTTCGTGGTGGACAAGCGTACGGGCCACGAAAGGCACAGTGATAATATCACTGCAGTCTACAGGGGTTACGCCCTTAAGAATAGTTAAAGGTGTGGGCTTCTTCATGTGGGACGTATTGCTGCCTACGTCTGAAGATTGTCTGAAAATGGCAACACAAAATCTTATCACTAACGAATATATCATAAGAACAGAATACGATGGCAAAAGAAGGACCAGTAGCAGTATATGAGGTTCCTCCTCAGGTTATCGGGGAGCTTAGATTTTGCAGTTTGGCCAAATCTTGGATGCCTCCTGCGATGACCTGATTGGGAGATGGTCTTTTGAAATAATGATTGACCGTTATGCCTTCCTGGCCAACTCCAACTGCCTTGACGTATGGGGGATTGAGATTGCCGGTGATCGTGTCCGGCTGCAAACCAAAATGTTGGAGTTGTGGAGAGACTGGTCACCTCTCCTCCTCCTGCCCAGAGAAGAAGGCCTCTGTAAGCCAGGCCCCAGTCTACCAAAATCCCCCTCTAGCCGTTTCTGTTGAATCCGTCTCGCCTATAGTGGGCATGACAATACCCAGGACCGGTGTGGTAGTTTCCCCGGTTGGGAATAAAAAAAGTTCTCTCACCCCCCCCCAAAAAAAAACCATCGCCAGTGCAGTTTCGGAGAAGGAAAAGAGGGCATGGTTGGTTGTTGCAGAGCCAGGAGGAAGTGCCAAGCAGCGGAACCTCGGTCCCCTAATACCCCAAAGACTAAAGGCTCTTACAGCATCACTCCTGCCATCATCAAGAAGGGCGATGCCACGGTCTGGTCAGCTCCTACATTGGAAGAGTTGAAAAAAGCATTTGATCCCGGATATGAAGGGATGGAGAAAATTAAAAAATTAAAGAAGCAACTTGAACAACGTCCATCTCGCTCCTCGACCTCTGCCCCGTCCTGACTAAAAAAAAAGTACATTCATCTCACCCCACACCCTGAAATTGTCCCCTCGTAGTCGAGACCCCAGCCCAGTCATAAATTATTTCCTCATTTGACCATGTCTCTCTCCCTGTCTCTCTCCCCCGAAACAGATTTCCCCTTCATTTGAAGACAAAGAAGCCAGGAAAAAAAACAGCCAAAGTGCCATACAGACAAGGGGAGGACATCTGCCGTATTTCCCCGGCCCAGGCTAAACGAGCGAAAAACTTTGGAAATAGAATAAAACAACTGAAGACGCTTTTGGCAATTAAAAAGTGCAGTGAAAAAAATGTAGAAGTGCCCGAAAATTTTCCAAATGCACAGAGGCTGTTAACAGTCATCTGCACTGGGCCGGGGGCGCGGCAGACTTGGGGCATGGTCGAGGAGGCTGCTAAAGTTATTCAAATGACCCCACCAATCATGACAACTAAATCAGAGAGACTTTCTAACCTAGAAAAATTTTGTTCAGGACAGGTCCCGGTTTTTGTTCATCCCTCCCTCTATAGGGCTCTGAAACTAACCTTTCCCTGGGATGCTGGCGGTCTCTCCTCTGACGGTACTATCAAGAATGAGATAGGCCATGGGTCAATGGGAGAGACGGTCGTCATCCTTTCCCTGTCCATGTTCTGTCTATGACTCTAACTCTAATCATGTATCATAATGACTCTCTGGTTAGCAAGTTTGAATGCCCGGGGACTGAGGTCAGAGTTTCGGAGGGTGAAACTCACTCACGATCTCCAGCGCCTCGGTGTGGAAGTTTGTTGTGTTCAGGAAACCCGGATTTCAGCTGGCGACTATGAGGGCATACTGTCTACGGATTTCGATCTCTATTCAGCATGTTTTGATAGTCGTTCTAGAGGTGTTTCCTGGCTAGTGAGCAAGTCTTTGCTGCGGTGTGTGCGCTTGTCTTCACGGATCCAGTGGGCAGGATTTGTGTGCTGGATATTACTATAAAGGAGAAGTCACAAACGGCAGTAGCGAAAAAAGTTGATCGAGCAGTGAAATCCCGTAATAGTGGGGACATAGCCTTAGCTAGGGGCCGAGCTGGCCTCCTTGCTTATGAAGAAAGATCAGGCTCTTGTAGTTAGGGCTAGGTTAAAAAGAATGTCTTCTGGGGCAACGAATATGGCCGCTGAATTGCGTGCAGAGGAAGCTAGGCAAGCAGTCAATCGGCATATCGAAGATATCACATTGCCAGACAGGGCGTACCGTGACCACAGACGTGGGTATATGTGGGACTTTTCGGGATTACTTCCAGCATCTTTTCACCAGGGAGCCCGGTCTGAGCACTGCTCAGTTCGACGTCTATTTAGCTGACTTTCCCCGCCTTGATACGGCTGAAGCAGCTGGGTGCGAGGGGCCCATTACGGAGTCGGAAATCTGGGATGCGCTGAAACCGGTTGGCCGGGACAAGACTCCGGGATTGGATGGTCTTCTCTACGAAATGTAGTTGAGGCAGTCGTCCGTTTTTGTCCCTTTGCTGGCACTGATTTACAACAACTGGATGGAGCAGAGGTTTATACCTCGACGCTTCACCAGGGGTGTTATCAAGTTGCTTCGCAAGAGCAAGAGCGGTGGGGGTGGCTTAGATAATTATCGACCTTTAACGATGTTAAATACTAACTTAAAGATTTTTGCTAGGTCTTGGCCCGCCGTTTGCAGGCTGTCTTTCCTAGTCTGATTGGCCCCGAGCAGACTTGTGCTGTAAAGGACAGGACTATTCAGGACAACCTTCATTTGGTACGCCTGATCATCGAAAAAATCGACAATGAAGCCGCGCTGATCAATTTGGATCAGTCCAAGGCATTACATAGGGTTGACAATCGGTTTTTGGAATCTATCCTTTCTGCCGCCGGTTTCGGGCCGTACTTTCGCTCTTGTATCCGACTACTGTATGCGTACCCCGGTGCGCTGGTGGACGTGAATGTCGTAAGATCGAAGCCTTTCACATTATCTCGCTCCATTCGTCAAAGTTGTCCACTTTCGCCTTTGCTTTACGTTCTTGCATTGGAGCCTTTCCTTTGAAAGTTAAAGGCGAATCCGGTCCTACGCGGAATTTCCATACCTGGTGCTACCACCTCGGCTAGGTACTCCGCCTATGCTGACGACGTTTCGGTTTTTGTGTCGAGCAGAGCCGAGATTGACGAAGTTAGCAAAGAGATCAGATGCTATGAGACGGTGACAGGGGCCAAGATCAATCGCGATAAGTCTGTGGGTTTGCGATTGGGTGCACAGAAGGGAGTTTCTCTTCCCGGGCCTTTCCTCTGGACGGACGGGCCGATCAAGATACTCGGCGTCTGGTTCGGTCCTGATCTCCCGTTGGAATTGAATTGGTCGGAGATTTGAGAGAAGGCCGAGTGTGCTGTTTGTCTGTGAACTCGGTGGAAGCTTTTCTTAAAGGGGAGGGCAGAAGTATGTGCCTCGCACATCTACCAGATTCTCCTTTACCGACTCTCGGTACTTCCTCTCCCGTGTGCCATTCTTTTGGGTTTGATACAGCTCTTGTTCTCCTTCCTCTGGGGAGAAAGCAAGGCTCCCAAGGTGCGTCGGGTGATCTGTTGCCTTCATTCTTCGGTCTATGCATGCCAAGTGTTGAGATTCGTCAACATACGCTTCGCATTAGATTCCTGGATCGAATGTGTAGCGGGCGGATGAGAACGGCGCCTTCGTTAAAGAGGACGTCCATAAACATTTTCCATCCTTGAGAAGTGTGCACTTGTCGGAGGAGGAGGCCGGCCGGCCGTACTACTCGCGGCGAGTGCTCCTATCGCGAATGTTGTTTGGCTCTCCAGTTTTTCTTGTGGGCGACGGATGGCCTCTCCAACGCCCAAGCGTTGTCTCATAATGCGTTATATCGGGTGTTAGTTAGGGGGGTGGCGTTCAAGATGAACTGATAGGCGAGCTCGGGCTTACGAAGCAGGAGGCTCGCTCCATATGGCTTTGGGTGCCCGGATTGAAATGTCTCACTAACGATGAGGCATCACTCACCTGGATGATGATTCGTAAGGCACTCTGGGTAGGCAAGAAGCTTCATGCTGCTGGCCCAAAATCTAATTCAACCCGTCGATCACGCCTTCTTCTACTGCAGTGTTGTTGCTCCGTTGTGTAAGTTTCTTGAAGATCTCATGGTCCGTATGCTGCGTGGAAAGTTCTTTGTCCTTGAGGCTAGTTCTGTTTGTAGCAATGTCGTACCTCCGTTATCTAGGGCAGAGTACTACGTGCTCTTTTGCATACTAGGTTTTATGCGAGTCGTGATTTGGTCGACGCGACAGAAGGAATTCTGTGGCGATGAGAAGTTTACCTCTTCCCAACTGATCTTTAAGCATCAGCTTAAAGTCAAGATCAGGACGGAAAGGAAACGACTCACTCCAGCAGAATTTGGCAAAAGGTGGGTGAGTCTTGTGCGTTTCTGTCGAGTGAAAGGTGCTGACCTAGAGAGGTTGTTTGATGCTGGTTAGGCATCAGGATTTTGGGTGTGCTGGGAGGAACATGTGTACTCCTTCCCTGCTAGGTTAGAGTAGAAATTTTTTGATTTTGATTTTTCTGTTTTCTTTTAAGTTATCTTAGCTAGGTTATGAATGCTCATTGGCCCATTTTTCTTCATGTACACAGTTTTCTTTTAGTTTAATCACCCCCCCCCCCCCCATCACTTTCCCGCTTTAAGTGTTCAGGAATGTTAGTTCTCCGGTGGATGCGTGGCGTCTTTCTTTTTTTTTTTTTGTTTTGTTTTGTTTTTTGTTTTTTTTTTCAAATGTGCTTTTCGTTTTTGTTATGGTGTTTACATGTGTGAGTGATTGTGTGAGTGTTTGCTGATCGGATAAGTGGTAATTTTTATATTCTTAAAGCTGTGCATTATTTTTTCGTCCGGGGAACTGACTTTTCTGTCACATTTTAGAGCAATGGGGGGGGGGTTATTACTAATAAGATTTTATTTAGTTTCTTTTAAATATTGTATTTTATTAGGGAATTTTAATTTTTGTTATTTTCTGCCCATGCCCTCTACTGAAAATTGTACATATAGAAGTTAAGTAAGATTTCATAGAGCATCTGAGGTATTATGGTGGATGTGGTAAAAATGGTAAGTAAAACTGTGGTATTATGGTGTAAGGTTTATTGTAAGTGTGTCAGGGTCGAGGAAAGTGAATAGCTAAGTTAAATTAGGACAAATGATGACCAGCCATCCCCCATCCCCGTTTTAGGCCTTGTGCCACATTTGTACATATATAAAATAAATAATGAAGTTCTTGGGAAGTTCATAGGCGTTCTTAGAAGTTCTAGAGAGTTCTTTAGAGTTATATTGGAGTTCAGTAGAACTACTAAACAATTGTTATTAGTAAGCAGTTAGCCAAATACTAAGGAGTCAGCTTTCAGTGAAAGATTTCTAACATTTTGTGTAGGTTAAGTCGAATAGCAACCAACATACCACGATTATAACTTTCCCCAACAAGAGGTCGTTGGAACCAAAAATAAAATCAGTGTCCAAACTGTCCGTCTAGTGTCTCTGTATCTTTCCTTTTCGCTTTGCCTATTTATTTCAGCGGCGAAAGCCATTCAACAAGTTTTGGATGTTTAGGCGAAAGAACCAACCCAGCAATAATAGCCATAACATGCCATACAGTACAAGAATTTACAAATCAATGAGTTTTCACCTCAAAAAGACGCACAAATTTCCATTATGAATACAAGGTCCCTCGTTGACGCAAAATAAAACAGTATTTTAACCAAAGAAAAGAAAGAAATAGAAAAAGCCTTTTACATAAAAAAAAAAATCTTTGGACCTTTCCTCTTCGTATCCACTACACCACAGGGCACACCCTACACTATAACGCACACCTTACAGCACAATATGCATCCAGACAATGTAAAAATAGTGTTAAATTAAAAGGTTGTTTGGCCTTTTCGCTGACTCTGTATCTTGCTACATTCATACATGTAATTCGCTCCTATATTTTTTTCAAAATTCTTTGTCTCTTTAAGAATCTCTACAGATTCCTTCTTGCACAGTCTCTAAATTGTTATTTAACTAGTGGAGAAGAACGTGAATTAACCGGAACTTAAATTAGGCTCGGTGATTCCCCTTTTCGGCTTTATTTCTTTATTGAGCCTTGTTTTAAATTAATGTTCTGAACGTTGCAATTATTTTCTTCGTTCCTTATTCATTTGATATATTCATTTGATATATATATATGCGCATCGTTGATTCAGTAATGAATTATAGCGCTCTTAGCTACTGGCGTGTGTTTGCATGTTATATTGCACGCTAAAAATCTGCCTTATTCTACTGAGCGCCCATAGCTCAGTGGTAGAATCCCCGACTGATGTCAATTCGGTCGGATTTCAATCCTGGCTAAAAGCAATCGGGCGTCTAACTGCACTGATGAGTTGTGACAGAGCGAAACACATCAGTCTGCGGATGACTGTTACAGCGTAGATTTTCCTGCACAAGGTCCGGAAAATCAGTCGAGGAACATAAAAAGGTTAAAATTGTAGTGATTGGGGGAAATTCCTCTTGGGAATCAGTTCTACAGAGCAACGTTTTGCAGAAAGGAGCTGCTCAGCTAGAGCTGACTTCGCACCAACGGATTATGGAGGAGGCGCGTGTGTGTGCATGTAAGGTGAGTCCCCAAAATCAATATTTGTAAAGTAAATCGTAACGTTAACAATAAAAACATTATTTTTTTAAAATTCCCAATTATTATAAAATTTGCAGATTGGAGTCAGTCAGTTAAGGGCCATACGTGAAACACGCTTGGGCGATCATGTCTCGAAAGAGACATGACTGACTGGGCAGAAGATTATCCCGCAGTAGGCTGCTATTGCTTTCTGCGGTAGACTGGTTGCCGGCCAAGGCTATAGAACCCAATCTGTCCTGTTATTTAACCCATAACTGGAAGGAATAGACGGATTAATACCTTTCCCAAGGGTATTTGTGCGTAAGTGAATGCAAGGAATTCAACTGGAATTTGAACTCGGCTCCACCCGATTTCTCGTTCCGAGCCGATATCCACTGCACCACAACGAGACTAAACTATCGCCCGGTTCACACTCCACCCACGTCTATTGAACGGGTGAAGAGGCTCATCCCTTGTTTCCTGTTTAGGATGTGATTTCCGGCTTTCTCTTTTCCAATCTTTTCACTCTTACGTAGCCCCCTGCACATCAGTGGCGTTACCGCCTTCCTCGGGGTGATATGATTAAAAAAAAGAAAAGAAAAAAAGATAACCGTTACGCTACACGTCTCAACCGACCAAACCCCACCCCACATTCTTAAACTCTACCTGTTTTCCCTTCTCTTTGTCTAGTCATTTTCCCTGAATTAACCTCCGGAATTAAATTTCTTTTCTCTTCCTACTCCTTTAATAAAATACGTAATTTTCGTTTTTCTTTTTTTCTCTCTCTCTCTTTCTCTCTCTCTCTCTCTCTCTCTTCTTACTATTCCCTTATTAAACTACCTGTTTTTCACTTTCTTCTTCTTCTTAGCGCTTTCTCTCTTCCTTCTCCCTTAATAAACTACCAAAATCCCTTTTCTCTCTCTCTCTCTCTCTCTCTCCCTCCCTCCCTCCCTCCCTCCCTACTCTGTTAATAGCTACATTACTTTCTTTTTTCTTGTATTGCTCTCTCTTCCTACACTTTTAATAACTAAACTATTTCTTTGCTCTCTCTCTCTCTCTCTCTCTCTCTCTCTCTCCCTTCCTATTTTCTTTATGTGCGTTGTGGTGCATTGGATATCGGCTCGGAACGAGAAATCAGGGAACCGAGTTCAAGTCCCAAATGAATTCATTACCTTCACTTACGCGCAAATACCCTTCCAGTTATGGGTTAAATAGCAGGACAGATTGGGTTCTATAGCCTTGGTCGGCAACCAGTCTACCGCAGAAAGCAATGGCAACCTACTGCGGGATAATCTTCTGCCCAGTCAGTCATGTCTCTTTCGAGACATGATCACCCAAGCGTGTATCGCGCATGGTACTTAACTGACTGAATTTCTTTGTTTCTTTTTCTCTTCTCTCTCCCACTTCCTACTTCCTTTAATAAACTATCTAACTCCCTTTTTCTTCTCTTTATCTTCCCAGTCTCTTGATAACTACCTTTCTTTCTTCTTCTCCCTCCCTCTCTCTCTCTCTTTCTACTCTCTTAATAAACTACCTAATTTCTTTTATTTTTCCCTCTCTTCCTACTTCCTTAATAAACTACCTTTTTTCTTCTCTCTATCTCTCTTCCTACTCCCTTAATATTATTAAGTTAATAAATTAACTCATTTCTTTTTTAATTCTCTCTCTTTCTTCCTACTTTTTTTAAAAACCTACCCCACTTTTTCTTCTCTCTCTCTCTCCATTCTCGCTTAATAATCTAATTTCTTTTTGTAATTTTTCACCCTCCCTTAATAAACTACCTAATACTATTTGTCTATCTTTTTTCTCTCTTTCTCATTTTTTCCTCTCTTAATAAACTACCTAGCTACCTTTTCTCGTCTCGCCTCGTCTCCTCTCTTTCTCTCTCGTCCTTTGCCCCTTAATAAACTATTTTTACCCTAATTTTCTACTAACCCTGTCTTTCTACCGACTCTAACTACCTTATTGTTGGTTGTTTCGGTTTGATAAGCAAAACACAACACCGCGTCGTGGCTCTTTTTTTTTTTTTTTTTTTTTTTTTTTTTTGGAGTAGTAAATCATTTCTAACGTTGTCTTTTTTTACGCTAACATTTTACCTCGGGATATCTTCTCCATCTAATCACATCACCGAACAATGTCTCTTTTCGGAAGGTTGTCATTTAATCGTGAAGTAGTAGTGAAGTATAAGAAACTAAGGGTCCTATAAAAAAAAAAAAAAGAGGCGGATACGACTGGCGCCACTCTAAAGGTGAACAAGGACATCTGGCTTGAAGCGTGACAGACTAACAAAGGCTCGCAAGTCGAAATAGGGAACTGGGTCGACTTATAACAGTAAATAGGGCAGCGTAAACTTTCGACCCGGGTAAACTTCATATTGGATGCAGTCCTCGTGTCAATATTTTGGCAGATGATGAAAAGGCGGTGACCTGTAATAAAGAGTTTGGGGCGTGGGATCCAGTAATGAATGAACAAACCACAGACAAAAAAAAAAAAACAAAAAACAGATATGAAGACAGATGAAGTAAACAATAAAATAAATATTAAGATGAAAAATAATAGAACAATTAATGGAGATGAGGTGAAAATGGACATTAAATAGAAAAACGGTTCCGAAAGAAATTCGAGATTTTAATGAGGTATGAAAACAAGGTAAGATGATGAATTGAGGATAATTAAGGAGCTGAAAAACATTAAAAGACATTGACCCCCAAAAATAATCTTGTAGATCGATATTCACTTATTCATACGGAACAACAAAGTGGAATAAAAATGTTTTTTACAGGTCACTTTTTTATCCGATATTTGGTAAACTTCGAATACTACAATGCTAATAACGACTTTCAATTTCCTTATTTACTAAACTTGGGAACATCTGTTTTCCAAGTGGAGAGGATTTTTGTCTATCTTGAAAATCAGCAGTTAAAAGTATGTCTTTTGGCGAGGTGCCTACAAAAATTAAATAAAAAAGGGGGATATATTTTGAAAAGATTTTCAAAGGAACATTTTATCGTCAAAATCTTTGTGTCGTTATGAAGAGGAAAGATCAGAAGAATTTTATGTAAAAGATATATATATATATATATATATATATAATATTGCAAAGTTGGTTAGAATACTGTTTTGCATCAAAGTAGGACCTTAAATTCGTAATGGAAATTTGTGCGTCTTTTTGCGGTGAAAACCCATTGATTTTGTTGTGGTGGACCTACCCATTGACATAGTAATGGACTAATTAAACTTGCATAAATGCCATGTGACTAGTAGTCAGCGGGAGAGCACCAGTCTAGTATGAGTCAGACACCCGTAGAGTGACTTCACCGATTGCTCGTCAGCTAGGCGAACAAGCTGGCATATTGTATCTTTACCCGTTATTTTGTTAATACAATTGTTTAAACTATTCCCGTGTTCCTGTTTTTATTTGTGACCCCTTAAAGAGCGTTACAACAGATTTGTAAAGTCTTGCAAAATCCACATAATTCTCACATTTTAATAAAAATCTCAGGACAAAAGAATGTAATTATTTAAAAAAAGATTTTTAAAGAAAATCTCAGTAAAAATATCTTTTTTTTTCACATCCTGCCTTCTTTAATTTAGCCAGGTATGTGGGTGGTGGTGCAGTTGATAGCGGGTTGGAACAAGGGTTCGGCGAACCGAGTTCGAATTCCAGTTGAATTCGTTGCGTTTTTAACACGCGAATATTTTTGGGAAAGGTACTAATTTGTTCCTTCTCCCCCAACGCTATGAATTAAATAGCAGGAAAGATTGTGTTCTATAGCCTTAGTTAACAACCAGTCTACCACAGAAAGTAATGGCAAATGTTCTGTCCAGTCAGTCATGTTTCTTTCGAGACATGATCGCCCAATCATTTATCACGTATGGCACTTAACTGACTGATTGACTGAACTCACAAATATTTGGTTCCTCAAGAATACGTGAATAAAATCGTTGGATGGATCCAGTGACATGACCCAAAGAGTTCAATAACTGGCAGCAGCAGAGGTTAATAAAAAAAGTTAAAAGCGTTGAGACATCTGGAAGTGGCATGACTCATGGAACGAGAACAATCTATTTCAGTGAACGAAATAAAGGATTCAGTTCAAAATTCCAATTACCTAAAGAGTGTCGGTGCGCACAACAGTCGAAACGTCGTGAATCTGGCAACAAAGATGAGGACAAGAGCCAGAACAATGCAAATAATTGCAAAAATGTATTTTTCATAATTGTGTGTGTGTGTGTGTGTGTGTGTGTGTGTGTGTGTGTGTGTGTGTGTGTGTGTGTGTAAAGGTGCCGACTTTTGTAAATCAGTCAGTTAAGTGTCATACGTGATACACGCTTGAGCGATCATGTCTCGAAAGAGATGTGACTGACTGGGCAGAAGATTATCCCGCAGTAGGTTGTCATTGCTTTCTGCGGTAGACTGGTTGCCGACCAAGGCTATAGAACCCAATCTGTCCTATTATTTAAGTCATAACTGGAAAAAATAGACGGATTAATACCTTTCCCAAAGGTATTTTTGCGTCAGTGAATGCAACGAATTCAACTGGAATTTCTCGTTCCGAACCAATATCCACTGGCACCACAACGTAAATACCAACTTCTATATACGACATTATCCGAAAATTAAGTACAGTAACATTGGTAAATTTAAGGCCAAAGTACCTAAAATTCAGTAAGATACTCAATTTAAATGCCATACGTGATACACGCTAACTAGGCAGGAAATATTCCCGCAGTAGGTTGCCATTACTTTCTTCGGTAACTGGTTGCCAACCAAGGCTACTGAACTCAATCTGTCCTGTTATTTAACACATCGCTGGAGGGAGAAGCGACAAACTAATACCTTTCCCAGGGATACTTTCACGCAAGTGAAAGCACCTAATCGAACTGGAATTCGAACTCGGCTCTCTCGTTCCGAACCAATATCCACTGCATCATAATGAACATGCATAAGATACTAGACTACTTATAATATTTTCCTAATTTTTCAAGATTATTGATTACTTCAAAAATAAATGTTAAAAACGTTGCTCAGGTTATATTAGTCAAGTAATTTTCACAGATAAAACCCCCGTAGAAAAAAAAAATTCTCAATTATAAATCTATAGCGAGAGTTATCAATACCTCATAAAAACATCACACCTCTGTGTTAAAAATGGGTTTTCTGCGATATTTTACACTAAAAGTAACTAATATTTGTTTGAAACCGGATTATTAAACTTCCAATCATCTAATCTTCCTCAAATAAAATTTCAAAATTGTATATCTTATTTAAAAATATTTTTTTTTATAATTACAATTACGTTGTACTTACAGATTTGTCAATATGGCTAAAATCATGCATTTTTATTTTGGGGGTTATTTAAAAAAAATCCTATTAATTTGAATTCTTTTTTCATTTCCAAAATACGCACCGTAATGAAGGCGCTAGGGGGTGTCGTCAGTGATGTCATCGCGAGGATCACTAGGGGGTTTCGGGTCTTTCAACATCATACCCCCTCACAGCGCCGACCCGACCAGAGATGATCAGTTTCTGGCCCACCCTCGATAATCGTTTTCAGACACTGGAAAATTTTTAAAAAACCTATCAATTTGAATTCTTTTTGAAATACAGCAAATATATTTTGTTTATTGGAATATTAAATTTAATCTATTAACTTAGAATTAAAACTAAAATAAAAGTTTCAAGAAAGTGTTTTCCTTTTTTTTTTTCTTTTTTTTTTACAATGCATTTAAATTCAAAGCCATAATTGAGAATCGAAGTCACTAGAATGCTAGTTTGCTAGACGACTATTGTTTTGATAAAATGCATTGCTGACATTTATTAAACTTATGGAAGTAGAAAACAAGGCCACTATCTTAAGGCAATAAATGTGGCCTGAACCCGTTACAGTAAAAATACCCTCCGTGGATAATTTGTTCCCCATTGTTCCCCAGGCAACGGATACTAGCCTACTTTTGAAGTACATTTAGATGGGTTGTCTACATTCCTTTCTCGGTACTGAACTCCCTATTGTTGAAAGATTTTACCCCTTTTTCCCCCTCCTAAAGCACTAGGGTCAAAGGTCTTGCTCGATTCAAGCTATCAAATTCCTCTTCCTTTAGGTCGGCATACCACCCTCGATTTACAATCATGTTTTCTTTTCTTTCATTTTCTTTTTTCTTTTTTCTTTCCTTTTTTTTACTTTTATCTTTATTTTTCCTATATTTTGAGTAAGTATTTACTTTACCAAATCTTAATTTCAACTTGTTAAAAAAGCTAGTTTAATATATATATATATATATATATATATATATATATAGGAAAAATTACTAAAAAGTTGTAAGTTTAAAAATATATTTTTCTGACAGTATTTATTTATTTCTATTAGTATATATATATATATATATATATATTTGATATTTCAGAGCAGGCCTCGGCCTTTCATCAGAAACAAATGATTTTAAAATTTAAACTAGAAGCGTCTGTCGCGAGATGTTTACATCACGTGCTGTAGAAAGCGATAGAGTTTTTTGAATATTTTTAAACGTTAACCTAACTGTAATAATACTTTTAAATGTTGTTTTAAAGAAAACTTTTTAACTGTATCTAAAAAATGTTTAATCTTTAAATATTTCAATAGTTAAACATTTCTTACATACAGTTAAAAAAAATTCTTTAAAACAACATTTAAAAGTATTATTACAGTTAGGTTTACGTTTAAAAATATTCCAAAAACTCTATCGCTTTCTACATCACGTGATGTAAACATCTCGCGACAGACGCTTCTCACGACGAACGCTTCTAGTTTAAATTTTAAAATCATTTCTTTCTGATGAAAGGCCGAGGCCGGTCTAAAATATCATATGTATATATATATATATATATATATATATATATATATATATATATATATATATATATATAATAATAATAATAATAAAAATAGAAATAAATAAATACTGTCAGAAAAATACATTTTTAAACTTACAACTTTTTAGTAGTTTTTCCCATACATATTAAGACAGTATACGTGGATGATCCTTATTATATATATATATATATATATATTGTCATCCGCAGACAGATCCGTTTCGCTGTATCACAGCTCATCAGTACGGTTAGACTCCGATTGCTTTTTAACCCAGGATTGAAACCTGACCGAATTGGCATCAGTCGGTGATTCTACCTCTGGGCTATGGGCGTTCGGTGGAAGCAGGCAAACTTTTTAGCGCATATATTATCACTATACGCGCCCAATAGCTAGATCGATCTAATTCATTTTACTGAATGAGCGATGCGTACACGCCAGAGTAGCTACTGTTTTTCAAAGTCTACCATTATTCCAGAGTGCTACAGTGCTGTTCAAAAGTATTAGGACAAGATCTATTTTATCTTTTATGAGGCATATTGACAGGAAATAAACAATTTGATTAAAATAATTTGATTTGATTTACTCAACAAATGCCTTCACAAGAAAAATACTTGTTACAAAATAATTTTAATATTTAGTATAACAGCCTTTTGCTTTGATCACAGCCTTCATTCTGTCCGGCATTGACATCACAAGCTTCTTCAATGTATCTGATGGTGTCTCCTGCCAAGCAGCTTGTATTTGTTCCCAAAGTGTATCTTGCGAAGTAACATTAGATTTATCAATTTTTTTATTCAAAATATCCCATAGGTGTTCAATAGGATTGAGATCAGGGCTTTGTGGGGTCCAATTCAAATTCCGAAGCCTTCCTTCCTTTTTTAGTTAAATAATTCTTACAAAGGCTTGGCTTTTCACCCTGTATTTGAGTCTCAGTGAGGTTTTTAGGAAAATCACCCCTTTCCTAATACTTTTGCACACTATCGGGAGTGTGCAAAAGTATTAGGACAGGAGTGATTTTAAACTTTATTTTGATGTCTCATAAAAGATAAAATAGTTCTTGTCCTAATTGAAAATCTTGTCCTTGAAAACTAAATGATTAAACTTACTATTTCCAATAAGCAAAATACTCTGATGTATTTCAAACAGAATTTTTTTTTTTCAGTGAAATTTTTTGGCCATTTTTGAGCGATCGATACATTTGTAAACAAAAGTTAATTGTCGGTTTTAAAGATCTTGCAAAAATAAAATATGCATCTATGACACGCTATTTTTGGAAAAATAGCAAATTTAAAGTTAAATTAATCTTATTTGAAACATATATTACTTATTTATGACGTGAAATATAAAATAAAAGTATTTCTTAATCACGGAGGTCCTATCTTGCTGACTATTAAAGTAGGTGATAACAGTCTATCATCAATCATTTAGCAACTCTGGCTAAGTATGGTTGACCAGAATTGACATAAATTTATGAAACCTAACTGAACGTTTCATAAGATGAACAACCCTTGAAACACGTGACTTTTTAATAATAAGTCTCTCATAACTTTTCATAACTAAAAAAATGTACAGTTTAACATAAAATTTTTTTTAATTATTTATAAAATCTTACTGCTAAATGAATTGTTATAAGCTTTTCAATTTTCGATGTGTAAATATAGCCTTAACTTAATAAATTAACAACCGAAGACACCGAGTTACTGAACATTTTTAAAAATGTTTGAAATTTTATAAATCATCATAATTAGCAAAGAAAAAATGTAAACAATACTTATAAAAATTCATTATTCATCGGAAAAAATTTCTGTAGAATATGATATCCTCAATACATATTATTTATAAATCAATTAAATGTTTATCTAAATTAAAAATGACAGTTTTTTTGCATTTTTTATTTTACTATTAGGTGCAGATTTTCAGAAAAGTGGCTACTTTTAAAAAAAAAGAAAACTACATGATTTACATTTCCCAATGAGTCCTTCATTTAACTAATAAAACAAGATTTGTGATCACTATTAAATTTCTTTAAATTTCATAACATTAATTGAAGTAGGGGGTAACCGATGAAAAAAATATTTATACCAAGATTTTCTAAAAATAATCGCATAAATAACTTAATTCATTTGTGAATAAATCTTGAAAGTTTCACTAAATTAAAACCATTATTTGACTTTTGAAAAAGATTCAAAATTAATAAGTCTTTCTACGCCAAAAGAATGAGTTGTGTAATCGCCCGGTTCACACTCCACCCACATCTATTGAACAGGTTAAGAGGCTCATCCCTTGTTCCCTGTTTAGGATGTGGTTTCCGGCTTCCTCTTTTCCAATCTTTCCACTCTTTTCTCTCTTTTTTTTTTCAATTGGAGTAGATAGACTAAACTATGTGGTTTCCGGCTTTCTCTTTTCCAATCTTTTCACTATTACGTAGCCCCCTGCACATCAGTGGCGTTACCGCCTTGCTCGGGGTGATACGATTAAAAAAAAAAATTAGGTTTGTCATAGTAATAACCTCTAGTAAACATTGGGTGAAACAAGAAAAATTTAACCAAAATTTCGAACGTGTTAGAAAGGATTAGAAATCTTTAAAAAATAATGAAAAAAAAAACTTTGATCTTTCCTCTTAATAATAACATAAACAGATTGACGATAAAAGACTTTTTAATAAGATTGGGCCCTTTTAACATCATGCTATACTGTTTTTTTTTTTTTGTTTTTTGTTTTTTTTCAGCGAATGAGTGGAGGTACATACGTTATTCATATGCGCCGTAGGCCTTTTGTCATTTCCGTCGTTTGATGCCATCTGTCGGTAACCTCCGACCCGCGGGCCACATCCGGCCCTGAAGGGAATCTTGTCCGACCCACTACCTTACTTTGGACACGATATGAATATAGGTAAATCAAACCAAAGTGACAGGTGATAGTCTGACTGAATATATTGCGTCAAAATTTAAAAATTTATTTCTTTTTACGTGGAGAATTTGTTTTACTTTTATTTTTTATTTGTAGGGATCACCAAAATTAGCGTACGGCCTCACTTTCACTTTTTCTGTGAAATTACTTTCGTGAGCGGGCCATTTTAAATGAATATAAAATAGTGTTTTCACCGATTTTAATGGAAATTGTTCTAACACTGATTTATGAAACATTTATTTTTTTAATTTAAGGTAATATTTTTTTAACAAATTCCAGTCAGATATTTTTATGCTTAGGAACCTGATTTTCATCGGATTGAGAAAGAGGTTTGTTTTATTCCTACACTAAAATAAAGATTTTTTTTGTTAAATGTGTTTGTATTTTTTTAATTTTTTTTGTTTGTTATTCCTGTAGTAAAATAAGTGATCTTGTTTAAATACAATTAAATTATATTGAATCCTTTCTTTTTTCAAACATAGAAAATTTATTCACATAATATTGTTCTCCTTCATGACACTTGAGCCATAGCTGTTTGGCCCTCCTCCATGATTCTAAATAGCTTTTTGGTCCTCACTTTTCAAAAGGTTGCCGACCCCTGGCTTATACAATAGCCAGATAGGTAAATTTATCTTCCTGATTTCTCTGTCTTTCTTGCTGATAACCATACATTCACATTCTATCATCTTGCAATTAAAAAGTTAGTTTTCTCGCTTTCCTTTCCTATCTTCTCTCGGTGGTTTTATCGTTTTCCTTTTTTCCTAATCATTAAAATCTATTAACTTCAATTGACCGGTATTAAATTATTGTCATGCATATAACTATTCTGTTTTATTTACCTCATCTCAGCTTTTTAAGCTGACCAATTTGTTTTGGTGACCTTTCTTGGGTGGACAGAGAACCTTTCAGCACACCCTCTTAACGTCACAGTTTATTTATCAGAAAAAACAACCCGAGAAAAAAAAAATGATTTTTCTAATTTCTAAAATGTTTTGTACAATATTTTGTTTCCTTGAAACTTGTGTTGCTGTATTGGAATTGATGATCTCTCTAAGTTTGAATTCTTGCAGTAAGGCGTTGATGGAACAGAAGTTTTTGTTTCTTTTCCAAAAGAATGTGTAGGCACTACTTGTTTTAATTAAATAATAATGCCGTTTTAAAAGCTATATTGAATATTGAAAGAAACTAAATTAAGAGGATTGTACTGCGCCAAACTTTTAAGTAAAGAGACAGCCTGTCAACTTTAAACCCGGCATTTAAAACATGCATTCACTGGAAGGAAATACTCAACTCTCCCATCGTGACAAACTGAATATTTACACAAACTCATTTTGTTTGTAACACGGATAATTTACAGAGAGTAAAGAGTTGGGAGATCGTGTTGATATTTTGAGTAGGAAAAGCATCACTGTTTTGAAACTAGGCATTCGATTCATCGTCTTTTAATTGGGCTGAAACAACTGCTATGAAGGTGGAAAATATGCAACTATTTCAGCCAAAAAACAGACTGGAATATAAAAATACTCACATTGAACGTAAAATCAGTCAGTTAGGTGATACACGCTTGGGCGATCATGTCTCAAAAGAGACATGACTGAGTGGGCAGAAGATTCTTCAGCAGTAGGTTGTCATTACTTTCTGCGGTAAATTGGTTGCCAACCAGGATTGCAGAACCCAATCCGTCCTGCTATTTAGCCCATAGCTGGAGGGAGGGAGAAGAAACGGATTAATACCTTTCTCAGGGATATTTGCGCGTATATAAATGCAACTGGAATTCGAACTTGGCTTTCGGATTTCTCGTTCCGAGTCGATATCCACTGTACCCCAACTCACATCGTAAAGTAAAGATTTCAAAAATATTTAAATGGCTCATGGGAGTGTTTGATTAAAATATGAAATAAAAGAAATTTAAATGTTTTCACGGTGTCCTGTTCACACGAAAAATATTTTTTATTACTATAATTCACACCCCTGGAGATGATCTCAGAAAGAGATTGAAAGTTCTTGGGAACATTGAAAAATGAATGATAATAACATCTGTCAAAGCTACGGCTCATCTCTTACATTTTTCAGTTATAATACGCGAAAGATTATCCGTGATTATGAACGGATTTTATTAAAAATAAGCAGACACAATTTTTGCAATATATTTAATCTGACAGGGCTAAAAGAAAATTTGCTGCCTAAATACACAAGTATATATATATATATATATATATATATATATATATATATATATATATGCTAGTCATCCACATACAAGCCTATTTCGCTGTATCACAGTTCATCAGTGTGGCTAGACACATCCACTTGCTGTTGGCCGGGATTACAACCCGACCGATTTGGTGTCAGTTCGGCGTCGCTACGCCATGAGCCATAGACGCATGAAATCAGAGGAGGGAAATTTTAACGTCTTGTATATAAGCAGTGTATATAGACACGCTAGTCATCGAAAGAACTCAATTCATTTTTGAAGAGTAATGCATATATCGCAGAAGTGGAAACTGTTTTTAAAATTTTCTTCTCTAGAGAGCTCAATCGTAACTATATATATATATATATATATATATATATATATATATATATAAATGAGATTTTCTGTAAAATATTAGTCGAAGTGAAATATTTGCATAAATGCTCAATTTATTTGTTTAAAACTAAAATTATCAATCTATATTGAACTACGGTGGATTCCTGCTAAATGGAACATCCACTAAAAGCAATAATCGTTCAACAGAGCAAATTTTGAGAAATCAGGATCATTTCTTTTATTAAATATGTTTTTCTGCACAACCGTTTCAATGAACCACAGCCATTTTTAGGTAACAAAATTCTGTGATGCCGATATTTTGTGCAGAATCTATACATCTTTGTAAACGAGAAGAAAGCTCTTTTTATGCCTTTACAATCGAAGATTTAGGACAAAAAATTGCATGAAAAATTAAGAAAATATTGGAATGCGTACAAATTAATATAAAAATTATTTTTAGTAAAAAATAATATTAAATTGTATGAAAAAAATAAGAAAATTAGAATGATAATAACAGTTTCTTTAGAAGAGAAACCACACCACCAAAATGAAATCAGGTGATTTATTTAAAAAAAAAACAAAAAAAAAAAACGAATAAATATTGATGTGCAACGATTTGAGTAAAAGAGGCTCCAGATGGATAGCATAATAAAGGCACGAAAATAAAACCAGGCGGTTTATAAAAAATATGAATAAAAATTAATGAGTAACGATTTAAAAACAATTTTTTTCAAATTGATAACATTAAAAAATAACACCCAATTGAAGCCAAATCGCTTTCACATTCTGTGGCAAAAATTTGATCTTGGGAAAAACAACCAAATTTAAATTGCTAACAAGCACGGTTTGGTTGAATCTTATTAATTTTTAACCAATGTCTATAAAAAAAAAGTATAGATCTCTCAAGAAGTAATTTTTTGAACGGGTTTTCATTCCCCTTTTTTGCTATATAAAATGAGAAATGTTGATTGCAATGTCAGAACGTAACAGACCTCACCTGGGGGAAAAAAAACTGTGACCTGGCATTATAAGAAAACAAAAGAAAAAAAAAGCTGCTGCTACGAAAGAATTACGACCCGGACGAGAAAATCTGAGATGATAAAATATTTCATCAGCTGCTATTACTACTACTATTAATGTTGTTGAAGATGAAAGAAGAAAATAGAAGTAGAAAAGAAAATCCCGAAAAACGCGCGAGAATTCTCTTTACTAAGAATGTCGTTTCTAAACCTACTAGAATATATCTCATATTTGAGAACGCCTGTTCCAAATTCTGGATATTTTCTCTAAAGAACCCAGAAAACCTTTTTCTCATCTCCTTCGACTTACTCTACCGGACATAACGATTAGGCCACCCCAGTTTTTTCAAAAGAAATTATTATACTATTTTTAGTATTTATTGCCAAATGAAAATAGACTGGTTCTTTTGTTATTATTACTTTGCAAAATTTTACAAGAAACAAAGATGAACTTGTCTGAATCACCCTAATTTTTTTTCATTCTTTCATTGATGAAACTGCAATACAGGTAATTTTTAAATATTTATAAATTCATTTGATGCACATATTGTGCAATATTAACAAAAGAACAATTCTTTTTACATTTACAATTATTTACTTGGCAATAAATACTAAAAAATAGTATGGAATACATAATTTTTTGAAAACACTGGGGTGGCCTAATAATTATGGCCGGTAGTGTAGAACTTCGTCTTTTAACCTTTGAATCTTTGGCATTTCAAATTGTGAACTTTTAGAAGTAAGTACATTTCTTTTGTTGCTAAGAAATTGATTTATACCAACTGTTGCTGTAAAGCAAAGTTGTTAAATTCCTTTGTTGTTTAGGAAAACATTACATGAACTGTTGTTTTCTAAGAGAAACTAGACTTTTATTCTGAAAGAATTGTTAACCTGTTTTAATAGTTGAAGCGCACATGGACAATTTTGTGCAAGGCGGTTATTGTGGTTTGCTCAATGGTATTTGATAAAATATTATTATCATTCCATTAAATGTCTTTTTTCACATATTTCACTTTGAGTAATTGTTTTGTCATTTTCGTTGTCACCTCAGAAGGTTTTCTTTTTTTTTTTAATCGTGCCACCCCAAGCAAGGCATTCCACTGCCACTATAGCGCAGGGGGTTACATAGAGGGATTGGGTATGGGAAATGTCTGAAGGAGGGTGATAGACGACTTAGGATGTACATAGGGAGAGAGTTGGAGAGAGTGGGTGTGAGTTAGTGTGTTAGGAGGTGTCTATTGACCTTACATTTAAACTCCTGGAGGTTGTAGCCGCCGGGGAAGCAAGCATGTGGTAGGGAATTCCACAGGCGGCTTTTAAAATCCTCCTTTGAAATACTATTCTCCTCCTTTTGAAACTTCCTATATTCTCCCCGTTATTTTTTTTTTATTTGGATCTAGACTCAAAATACAAATTCTTGAGAGCATTTTATATATTTCCTATTTGGAAACCTTATTTTGCCTTAAAAACAAGAATCAAAATGTTTTAAAGAATAATTTGGTTACATGTTCTGATAATCTGTCAGTTTTGCAACTCAGGGTATTGACACTTTGCATTGCCATATGACCAACGTACTTTTTAGTATCATCGTGACTAATTCAGCCTTTATTTCTAGAATTTTCTATATTTCTCTCTCAATTCATGACAGTAAACATTAACTGTGAATAAAACTGGAGTGAATTTTTCCTATGGCAGATCAGTAATACTTTTGTTATTGCAATGTTGTTATAAAAAAATGTTTAGGGTTTCCGTCAAGGTCAAACCACTATAGAGCGCATTTCCTGTTCTCGTAGAAAATCCACTTTTCACTGCTTATTATTCATCCATCGAGAAACGAATCAATTTTTTTCCACAACAACAGTATTTAATGAATTTCCCATTTTTCCTGAGTTCACATCGCACCCACTTTTTTTTGTTCCATTTTTGAAGCATTCCGAAATTGTTGAAATTTAAACATTTAGGATATTTTGGGGCGAGAATTCTTTCCGAAGCGTTCAACTGAAGTTTCAAGTTCTAAGATCATTCTTTGTGTTATTAATGCTGCCACAACGTTCCAACAAATCAATTCCACATACTTTTGGAGGGAAATAATCCACAAGAAAGCAAATATTGACTCGCGAAACATTGCCTAAACCATATAAATATTTGTTTCTTCGGAAGTTTTTAATTTTAAATTTAAAAGATTACCTACAATTAAACATTTACGACATTGGCAAGGGAGCATTGTCCTTTTGATCGTGTAGTTTTGTAACTGTCGAAAATATACTGATTGACCCTGATTTATAACTCTTCATTGCACATATTAAATCATGTAAATTTTATGTGCGTGAAATATCTATCATAATTGTAAGTGATTTTACAAAATATTCATATAGACTAGAAAACAACTTTTTTTTTTAATCATTTCACCCCAGGCAAGGCATTCCACTGCCACTATTGTGCAGGGAGTTATACAGGGGAAAGTGATGGGAAAGAGTGGTTAGTTATAGGAAATGTCGGAAGGAGGGTGGTAGACGGATGAGGATACCGATGATGAGGGTTTGGTAGATTGTTTGAGGGAATGGATGCGAGTTAGTGTGATAGATGTCTATTGACCTTACATTTAAACTCTTGGAGATTGTAGCTGTCGAGGAAGCAAGTATATGGAAGGGAATTCCACAGGCGGGAAGTGCGAGAAAAGAAGCTGTTAGAGTAGAAATTGCGGTTACATTTTATCTGTTTCACTGTAAAAGGGTGGGACCTTGTTGCTAATCTAGTATCTCGGGCAAATTCATACCTTGGGGGCACCAGTGAACAAAGTTCATCGGAGCAGAAGTCGTGAAAGTATTTATAGAAGAGGCACAGGTAAGTCACATCACGCCGGTGAGAGAGTGACTGCAACCGGGCTGCCAAGTCGGCGTCGATCACATTACAGATTATCCGTTGTATTGAGTTTATATACGAGGATAAGTGAAAACTTACCCATATAGACTAGAAAATAACTTAGTATATATTCGAAGGTAAGTAAAAATTATTCATGTCGACAAAAACGGACTGAGCATATACTTGTGGGTAAGTCAAAAATAATTCGTGTAGACTAGAAAAGAAGTCAGTATATATTTGATAGTAAGTAAATAATTATTTATATATACTCCACCCATGTCTATTGAACAGGTGAAGAGGCTCATCCCTTGTTCCCTGTTTAGGATGTGGTTTCCGGCTTTGTCTTTCCTAATCTTTCCACTCTTTTCTTTTTTTTCTTTTTTTTCAATTGGAGTAGATAGACTAGACTATCGCCCGGTTCACACTCCACCCACGTCTATTGAACAGGTAAAGAGGCTCATCCCTTGTTTCCTGTTTAGGATGCGGTTTCCGGGTTTCTCTTTTCCAATTTTTTCACTCCTATGTAGCCCCCTGCACATCAGTGGCGTTACCGCCTTGCTCGGGGTGATATGATTAAAAAGAGAAAAAAAAATGTTTATTTTATTATTATGTGGAAAATGTTTATTTTATAATATTATTAAGAGGAAAAATCAAATTTTTTTTTTTTTGTTGCTATTATTATTATTTTTTTAAATTCTGCTTAATTTTGTTTTTCTTTTTTCGTCAGCGATTTACCCCATGTTTACTGGAGGTTACTGCTAAGCAAATGTAATATTATGCAACTCATTTTTTGGTGGTGGGTGGAAAGACATTAATTTTGAAATTCTTGCAAAAATCAAATAATAGTTATTTATGCAAATATTATATATTAATAAAAATATTTTTTTTACCCGACGCTCTTTTTGATCTTCATAAATGATCTCCAAGATGTGATCAAATCCCAAGTAGGCATCTTCGCAGATGACACCACACTTTACTCCCGCATCAGTAAGAAATCTGGCGAGGCGGTCAATCTCACTGCTGATCTTGAGAAGGACTTACACTCAGTGGTAGACTGGTGTAAGAAGTATCTTGTAAATTTCAATGCTTCTAAAAGAAAAATGCTGTCAATCATCACAGGCAACCACTCCTGCCAACCATAAACATGGACCAAGCGAGTCTCCCTGAAAGCAATATACTGCGCCTCCTCGGCGTTACCCTATCTTCCGACCTCGTGGAATCATTACATTGAGTCAATAGCTAAATCCACTGCTGGAGATTTTGGGTCACTATGTCGAGCCAGGATGTTTTTACGCCTGAATCCATCTTACACACATATAAATCAACCATCCGTCCATGCATAGAATACTGCTGTCATATATGGTCAGGCGCCCCTGCTGTTCTAGACAGTGTTCTCGACAGGCTCCAAAGAAGAATCTGTAATGTGATAGATCCCGACCTAGCAGTTCGACTCCAGCCACTTTCTCACCGGCGGGATGTGGCTTCCCTCTGTCTATTATACAAATATTTTCATGGCTTCTGCTCTGACGAACTTAAGTCACTGGTGCCCCAACCACAAGGATTTACTCGTGCAACCAGACTGGCACCTGAGTCCCACCCATTCACAGTTAGATCAACCAAATGCAGCCGACAATTCTACTCCAGCAGCTTCTTTTCTTGCACTTTCTGCCTGTAGAACTCCCTTCCATATACTTGTTTTCCTGACGACTACAACCTCACGGAATTTAAATGCAATGTCAAAACCCATCTTTTATCCACTTGACTCCATTCCTTTCTACATCACCCCGTCCATCTTGTTCTTTTCCTTTCTCTCTACCTTCGCAAATGTCTTCACGCCTGTGTTCCCATCCTTCTCTTGCCCTTTCTCTGATACCCCCTGTAAGTGGTTCGGCTTTTTCTTCACTCTCCTCCTGCCTAAACTTTTACTCTTATGTAGCCCCCTGCACATCAGTGGCGTTACCGCCTTGCTGGGGTATGAAACGATCAAAAACAAAAACAAAAAAATGAAATATCTTCCACTTAAAAGATTTTCTTCAAAATTACAGAAAGAAAGCATGAATATGTGTAAAACGAAGGGCACCATCTACCCTCATACACAAATATGGGTATTCACTAAAAATAACGATTAAGTAAAACACCCAGGTATATGAAGAAGTGTTGAGAATTCTTAATACCACAGTTCGAATTTTCATGATAGATTCATGGTAGGGCTCTTCAACCCCACCCTCATTCCAATCACATATCATATATGTTTAAAAATTTGTTTTTTTTCTTTTACATGCATCCTTTAAAGTGATTTATTGATTGATTTGTCTTTTACGGTTTATGAACCTTTTGAAGACTACTTAAAACCAGAAACAAGTTATGGATTGATGATAATAATGCCTTATTGATGCAGCTCCTAACAATTAACCCATAGCTGAGAAGAAGAATTGGATTCATGCAATTTCCCAAGAGTAGATGTGCATAAGTGAATATAACGAACCCAACTGGAATTGGAACTCGGTTCTCGGATTTCTAATATCCATTTTAACCACCCTGACATCCAAGCTTACAGCACCTGCTATTCCCAATCAGTTACCCATATAGGTACTGACCAGGTTCGATGTTGCTTAACTTCGGTGATCGTACAAAAACCTGTGTTTCCACATCATGTGACCATAATCCGAATACTTAAAAAAAAACACCGTTATAAACGAATTTGCGTGAAAATACGCTGACATTTTTATTAAACTAACTTAGGCTTTTTCACATGATCGCTGTTGAGGAGCACCCAATGAGGATCAAACACATCCCGGTTTGGTTTGGGAAATTAGTTTGATATGATTATTGACAAACGTACAAATGTAATATATTACCTTGAATGAGAGAAGTAATTGACAGTTATATCCGGTCGTACATAAGGTAAAGGGAGGAAAAAGAAGATTGATAGATATATCCAGACGTAGATGATGTCAACAAAGTGTAAACAAATACACAAGCGACAACAGACTTGAAAGGCGATGTCCGGTAAGGATATGGCTGATAGATACATCCGGCCATAGATAAAAGTCAACCAAAGGACAAGAGTGGTTGACACATATATCCGGCCGTAGATGACGACAACAAAGTAACAACCCGAAAAGGCGTGGAAGTTTTAAGATTATATAAAGTCTAGAAATTTTGGCTGAAGAGACAGAACTCCTGCTGGCTTCCGACTCTGGACGGCTCCTTCGTGCGCGCACTCCCTCGGATTGACCTACTGCTCCACACAACCGACACCGTCGAAAAAAAAAAAAAGACTATATTTTTATATATACGTGTGCCGCGTTTTTTGTCCAGATCCAGTCGCAGTATATAAGATAAAGACAAGAAATGTCAAGCAGTGAGGATCAAATTTGCTTACAATGGTAATTATGTTCTTATATCTATTTAACATTTAGTGAACCACCCTGATTCCCGTTGTATTCTATTGGTGAGACGTAAGTTCCACTCAAGCAGCTTCTTCCCACGAACTGCTGTTTTGTGGAATTGACTCCCTAGAGGATGCTTGCCCGATCACTACAACCTTAATTTGCGCAAGTCTAGGATTAACCATTATCTTCTCCAGATATCGCTATAAACTGTGCATATTACTCTCTAACCCACCTAACTTAAGTGGTTAGTAAAATGTGAATATCATTGTGAAAAAAAATCGTTTTGTTTTCGATGTTTCCTGATATTTATCCTTTCAAAGACCAAGTCCCAAACAATTATTCCATTTTTGATGTCTGGATTCCAAAGAGGCCAAATACTTTTCTTTATTTTCTTTATTCATTTATTTTTATTTTTATTTCTTTTTTTTTTTTTTTTTTTTTTTGTGCGTGTATATGTGTGAGTGTGAGTAAATGGGTGTGGAGAATTCATTCCGACAGAAATAAAATTACTGCTAGGGGTTTGATTTTCAGCTTTTTACATTGACCGACCTTTCTAAAGCCGCACCCTTACCATCAGCCGTTCTTTGCTTTCTAATTCTGACCCTGCTTTCTTCTTAACCGCCCACTCTCAAAGGCCGCATTCTTGGCGTGCCAACAGACGTCCCAGATATTTGACATGGATTACATCTTCGATGTGCCCGAGCTTCTTCCTTCTTTTTTTTCCAGTGACTCATTCCTGGCCTCTTCCAATTTTCTCCCCCTCTCCTCCGCGCCTCAGCTTTCAATCTTTGTTATTTTGGTCTTTTGCTCTCCCTCTCTCTATCCCTCCCCCTCTCTTTCTCTCTTTTATATTCTCTCTCTATCCCTCCCCCTCTCTTTCTCTCTTTTATATTTTGCTTTCTTTCCAACCCCCTCTCTTTTACTTTTAGTTTTTTTTTTCTTTACCCTTGACGATCCCATTCACGGTAGCGTCCCACTTCCTTTCTTTTTACAGCAATCCTTTTACAGAGAATTTTGGGGTGTGTAGAGTCGACTAACTCCCACTGACTATATCTTACTTCCTGAGGCACGTAATGGCGGGTAGGGGACGGACATCTCTGAATTTATTTTTCTTACCACACCCTACATCCTACTACTTAATCTAAAAAGTCCAACCTTCTTCCTCTGCCAGTGAAGTTCGTACCTCTAGTCACAAATTGTCTAGCACGATTTTTTCCCTTCAGTTTTAATATTCTCGTTGCCTAAATTCTTAATTAAATATTTGATTGGTTAAAAAGTTGTCGAAAATGTTTACTAACAGTCTGAACTGAATTCGAAATTTCACACAAAGGATTTTCATTATTAATTTTTGTTAATTTTGTAAATTTTTTTTTTTTTTTATCTCAATGTTTGGATTAGTCAGTTAAGTGCCATGCGCGATACACGCTTGGGCGATCATGTCTCGAAAGAGACATGACTAACTGGGCAGAAGATTATCCCGCAGTAGGTTGCCATTGCTTTCTGCGGTAGACTGTTTGCCGACCAAGGCTATAGAACCCAATCTGTCCTATTATTTAACCCATAACTAGAGGGAAGAGACGGATTAATACCTTTCCCAAGGGTATTTGGGCGTAAACGAATGCAAGGGATTCAACTGGAATTCGAACTCGGTTCCCCGATTTCTCGTTCCGAGCCGATATTCACTGCACCACAACGCACATTGGCTACAAGTATAGAATAAAGGGTCTTTTTGTTTTTAAAGAAAAAAATTAGAAATTGGGAAACTAATTACAGTTTAAACATATTTATCTGGTTATGTTACAACGTGGTGTAATGGTTAATAAACTTGTCTCGCTAGACCAATTTCAACTGAATAATGAGTTTGGTCTTCAGTGTGTGCTTCATACTTTCAGCTTTGTGTCCCATCGGATGCAGTCACTTTCTCACCGGCGCAATGTGACTTCCCTGTGTCTCTTCTACAAATACTTCCACAGTTTCTGCTCCGATGAACTTATCTCATTGGTGCCTCCTATATATAAATTTACTCCTACCACAAGATTAGCAACTAGGTCCCACTCTTTTACTGTGAAATCCATAAATTGTAAACGCAAATTCTACTCCAGTAGCTTCTTTTCTCGCACTTCCCGCCTGTGGAATTCCCTTCCATTTACTTGTTTTCCCGACAGCTATAATTTCCAAGAATTTAAATGTAAAGTCAATAGTCATCTCCTATCTCACTAACCTGCATCCTCACTCTCATGCTCCTTTCTCCGTCCACTCCACTCTCATCAGTATTCTCATCTTTTTCGTATCCACTTCCTGACACCCCCTATAACCTGTCACTCTTTCCAAGAACTTTCCTCCTATGTAACCCCCTGTGAAACAGTGGCAGTAAAATGCCTTGATTGGGGCGATATGATTATACAAAAAAGAAAATCATTACACTTGAGTAGTGAGTTCGATCCTCACTGGGTGCCCCATACTTCGGCCTTGTGCACAAATTTAAGTGGCGGTGCACCTCGGCGTGGTGTAATGTTTGGCAAGCTTGTGTCGCTAGAGTCATTTTTTTTTTATCCTATCACTCTGAGCAAGGCGGTAACGCCACTGATGTGCAGGGGGCTACATGAAAGTAAAAAGATAAGGGGGCTACATAAGTGTAAAAAGATTAGGGGGCTACATAAGATTAAAAAGATTAGATATGAGAGAGTTAAGAGAAAGACGAACCAGTTAGAAAGGAGCAAGAGAAGGAAGGGAATACAGGTGGGATGACAGTTACAAAGGTGGAGAGAAAGGAAAGGATATACAGGACGGTGTGGAAAGAACTAGGGTCAAGTGGTTAAGAGATGAGTATTGACATTGCATTTAAATATCATAAAGAATATGAAAGCAAGTTCCACAGGCGGAAAGTGCGAGAAAAGAAGCTGTTGGAGTAGAATTGTCGGCTGCATTTGGTTGATCTGTGAATGGGTGGGACCCAGTTGCCAGTCTGGTTGCACGAGTAAACTCATGTGGCAGGGGCACTGGTGACTTAAGTTCGTCGGAGCAGAAGCCATGAAAATATTTATAGAACAGACAGAGGAAAGCCACATCCCATCGGTGAGAAAGTGGCTGAAGTTAAGCCACCAAGTCGGTACCTATTACATTACAGATTCTCCTTTGGAGCCTGTCGAAAACACTGAGATGAATATTGACCATATATGACAGCAGTATTCCATGCACGAACGGATGGTTGATTTGTATATGTGCAACATGGATTCAGGCCGAAAAAAACATCCTGGCCCGACACAGTGACCCAACCTTCCTAGCAGTGGATTTCTCTATCTATTGAGATCGGAAGATAGGTTAAGGCCAGGATGGCGCAGTATATTGCTTTCGCTTGCTCTATGCTTATGGGAGGCAGGAGTGGTTACCTGTGATGATTGACAGACAGCAGCTTCGTAGTTACTAAAACCAGGCCTTTACTAATTTATTATCTACCGTCTGCCCGTGTATTGAATACTGCTGCCTCATCTGGTCGCTTGCCCCTGCTATTCTCCTCGGGGTTCTTGACAAAATACAGCGGAGAATCTGTAATATGATCGATACCGACTCGGCTGACCGCTTGCAGTCACTCTCTCGCCGGCGTGATGTGGCTTCCCTGTGCCTCTTCTATAAATACTTTCACGGCTTCTGCCCTGATGAACTTAGATCACTGGTGCCCCCTAGGTGTGAATTTGCACGAGATACTAGATTAGCAATTAGGTCCCACCCTTTTACAGTGAAACCGATGAAATGTAACCGCAATTTCTACTCCAATAGCTTCTTTTCTCGCACTTCCCGCCTGTGGAATTCCCTTCCGCATGCTTGCTTCCCCGACGGCTACAACCTCCAGGAGTTTAAATGTAAGATCAATAGACACCTCTTATCACACTAACTCACACCCATTCTCTCAAACACTCTTCTTAAGTAACTCCTTACTCGCCTATCATCCTCTTCTGACATTTCCTATATCCAATCGCTCGATGTAACCCCCTGCTCTATAGTGGCAGTGGAATGCCTTGCTTGGGGTGATATGATTAAAAAAATGAAGTATATTCACAAAATCACACAGAGTATTAAACATTGAGTAATTAGTTACATGAGAGACGAGCAGAGTAAAAAACAAAATTCAGATTCGTGCTACATAGGAAAAAAAGAAACCGCTACCATCGGCACTTTTAATTTAGATTGGTATGAAATGTTCGTTGTGGCGCAGTGGATATCGGCTAGGAACGAGAAATCGGGGAACCGAGTTCGAATTCCAGCTGAATTCATTACCTTCACTTACTCGCAAATACCCTTAAATCTATCTAATCCAATTGAAAAAAAAGAAAACAAAGTGAGAAGATTGGAAAAAAGAAAGCCGGAAACCACATCCTAAACAGGGAACAAGGGATGAGCCTCTCAAGCTGTTCAATAGACGTGGGTGGAGTGTGAACCGGGCGATAGATAGATCTATCTACTCCAATTGAAAAAAAAAATAAAAACAACAAAGTGAGAAGATTGGAAAAGAGAAAGCCGGAAACCACATCCTAAACAGGGAACAAGGGATGTGCCTCTTAAGTAGTTCAATAGACGTGGGTGGAGTGTGAACCGGGCGATAGATAGATCTATCTACTCCAATTGAAAAAAAAACAAAAAAAAAGTAACAAAGTGAGAAGATTGGAAAAGAGAAAACCGGAAACTGCATCCTAAACCGGGAACAAGGGATGAGCCTCTTAACCTGTTCAATAGACGTGGGTGGAGTATGAATGGGGCGATAGATAGATCTATCTAATCCAATTGAAAAAAAAGAAAACAAAGTGAGAAGATTGGAAAAGAGAAAGCCGGAAATCACATGCTAAAAAGGGAACAAGGGATTAGCCTCTCAAGCTGTCCAATAGACGTGGGTGGAGTGAGAACCGGGCGATAGTTTAGTCTATCTACTCCAATTGAAAAAAAAGAAAACAAAGTGAGAAGACTGGAAAAGAGAAAGCCGGAAACCACATCTTAAACAGGGAACAAGGGATGAGCCTCTTAACCTGTTCAATAGACGTGGGTGGTGTGTGAACCGGGCGATAGATAGATCTATGTACTCCAATTGAAAAAAAAAACAAAAAAAACAAAAAAACAAAGTGAGAAGATTGGAAAAGAGAAAGCCGGAAATCACATCCTAAACAGGGAACAAGGGATGAGCCTCTTAACCTGTTCAATAGACATGGGTGGAGTGTGAACCGGGCGATAGATAGATCTATCTACTCCAATTGAAAAAAAAAAAAAACAAAGTGAGAAGATTGGAAAAGAGAAAGCCGGAAACCACATCCTAAACAGGGAACAAGGGATTAGCCTCTTAAGCAGTTTAATAGACGTGGGTGGCTGTGAACCGGGCGATAGATAGATCTGTCTACTCCAATAGAAAAAAAAACAAAAAAAAACAAAAAAACAAAGTGAGAAGATTGGTAAAGAGAAAGCCGGAAACCACATCCTAAACAGGGAACAAGGGATGTATAAAAGCAAAGAAAGAACACTCATACTAGAAAAAGAAAAAATACTTTTAAAGATGGGACAAGCATATCCACGACAAGAGAGAGAAACCGTCAATACACAAAAATGGAGATGAACAGAAATATTGACAACCGAAGTGGAAGAAACACTGGCCATATTGAACAGAAATATAGCAGCAGAACCTGATAATATTGTAATTGAGATGCTGACACCCTCAGACGGCTTTGGCGTAGACAGGTTCACAGAAATAATAAACGGAATCTACAATAATGGCGATATACCGGCGGACCTAAGCAGATCAATTTTCATAGCCCTACTCAAGAAGCCAGGCGCAGTAGAATGAGAAGTCAACCGAACAATCCAGCTTTAAGAGCCACATAAAAATAACTCAACATACGGATTCCGATGAGTTTAGCGCGCAGCAGAATCGGCCCAGAGAGCCACCAGGGATAGGGAGATGTGGAAAGCCATTATCGCCTACGTCCTGAAAGGACAGGGAACATAGAAGAAGAACATACCATTTGTTATTTCAATTTTCTCGAAATGAGAAAAGAAAAGAATCACTAATATAAAAAATAACATGCCTCTTTGTTACGGAAAATCCCGAAGATCAACGAAATGATTTAACAACCGACATATTGAAATGCCTCTTTGTATTGAAATCATTTTTACGTTAGTTTAGCAAAGTTTCACAGATATCAAATGTAACATGGCACTTTTATTAAAATATATTCAAAATGAGAAAAGATAAGCATCACTGACAGTAAAAGTATCACGGTCCTTTTTATACAAATTTGTTGAAAATATGAAAAGTTAAAGGGTCACTGAAATGATTAATAATATTGCAATTTTTTAAAATCTTTTTAAATGAGAATATTAAATGATCACTTATAACAAAATAACATGAGCAGTTTTTATTCACATTGTTTCCAAATAAAAAAAAAAAGAAAATATCACTCAAAGGAAAAGTTACATGGCGTTTTATATTCAAATTTTTCGAAAAAAACAAAAAACACCACTGATATTAAAAGTAACGTGCTACTGAATGAACACGCGTATATGCAATGTTGAATTCTACTGTGATGCACTGTACCAGTGCTTAAGTGAATACAGGGTATTCAACTGGAATGCGAACTCGGCTTACCGATTTCTCTTTCCGGGCCGATATCCACTGCGCAACAATGCACATCCGTCACTAAACGCTTACAGCACTCTGGTATTCCCAAGCGGTCACCCATCTAACTACTGACCAGGCTCAACGTTGCTGTATTCATCGTGATAGGCCGTAAGCCCCATTACGTTTCGAAAACTTGTTTTTAGATATTGAAATTTAAATGAACACCATCAAGATTAACTGAAATCTCTGTTTAAATCATTTAACTTTCAATATCCGGCCATTTTTGAAAAATCAAACCAATCAACAGTATCAATTCATACCTCATAAATAGTATTTGATATGCTCTGCAATTAGATTTTTCTTCATATTTTTTTCGTTCGTAATATCGATAAATTATAAAATTTATTGCTTGCTTGGCTTCAAAAAATGACGTCTTAAATTATATTTCACGAGTGGGACAAGAGGCGCTAAAAAGTTAAATTCATCTAATGACGTGTAAAACAGATTGATAAATGAAAAACATTTTAATCGAATGACGATTTGTGGTCCAGTGGATATCGGCTCGGAAATAGAATTCAGCAGAACCGAGTTCAAATTCCAGTAGAGTTCGTTGCATTCTCTTAAGCACAAAATCCTCTTGGGAAAGGTATTAATCCGTCTTCTCCCCTCCCCCCAGCTACGGGCAAAATAACAGGACAGATTGAGTTTTATAACCTTGGTTGGTAACCAGTTTACAGCGGAAAGTAATGGCAACCTACTGCAAAAAAAATCTTCTGCCCAGTCAGTCATGTTTCTTTCGGGACATGATCGCCCAAGCGTGTATCACGTATGGCACTTAACTGACTGACTGAGTAATATAAGCTGGGAAAAACTATATTAATTTAGAAACTGACATGAAATAAGTTTCATTTTTATATTATACAATATTTGTTAAATTCTAACCCTACCATAACTTGAACTACAGCTAAATATCAACTGCATAGGGTTAGAAGGTTAGGGTGAACTTTTTATGAAACAGGAGTGGTTTCATGACTCTTATCCTCTTTCAAAGATACAAACAATGCACTTTGGTTTATAAAAAGTTTAAACAAACAACGCCTATTTCAATGAATAAAAATCTCGTCATTACGCTAACATTAGAAAAATGACGTTGGTAAAAGTGAATCATTTAAAAAAGGAGATCTTTTTTTATACTCTACCACTCCAAGTTGACCTTCCTTTGACATATGATTTTATTATCTATCAAGTGTCAAGGCAAATTCGTTTTCTCAGATCACCTTGAAAAGAATTTCAATGAGTCTACAGGATCTTTGAAGAAGAAAAGATAGATTAGTTAAGAAATAAATTACAAAGAACAAGGGATGAACATTTCCCCATCGAATATATTCTTATTTACAAAGCATAAGTGGAATTCCAGTTGAATTCCTAGCATTCACTTACGCACAAATACCTTTGGGAAAGGTATCAATCCGTCACTTCCCTCCACTTACGGGTTAAATAATAGGACAGATTGTGTTCTATAGCCTAGTCGACCGCAGAAAGCAATGACAACCTACTGCGGGGTAATCTTCTACCCAGTCAGTCATGTCTCTTTCGACCGTGTATCACGTATGACACTTAACTGACTGACTCCAAGTTGACCTTCCTTTGACATATGATTTTATTATCTACCAAATGTCAAAGCAAATTCGTTATGAGCAAGAATTTTCTCCGATCACCCTGAAAAGAATTTCAATGAGTCTACAGGATCTTTGAAGAAGAAAAGATCACTTTGTTTTTTTAATTTTTTAATTTTTTTTCAATTGGAGTAGATAGATCTATCTATCGCCCGGTTCACACTCCACCCATGTCTATTGAACAGGTTAAGAGGCTCATGCCTTGTTCCCTGTTTAGGTTGTGGTTTCCGGCTTTCTCTTTTCCAATCTTCTCACTATTGCGTAACCCCCTGCACATCAGTGGCGTTACCGCCTTGCTCGGGGTAATACGATTAAAAAAAAGAAGGTAAGAAATAAATCTAAAATTATATAATAAATGAAACTTTGTGTGTGTGTGTGTGTGTGTGTGTGTGTGTCCGTTACCTATAGACTCTAAAACGGCTGAACCGATTTTCTTGAAAATTTACACAGTTGTACTATAAGCGTCTGCGAGTGTTCTTAGCTAGGTTTTGTGTTGAGGTAGCCCCGATAAATATCGAAAATCGATAATCGAAAAAATCGGGATATAGAAGGATTGGTCCGATTTTAATCAAATTTGATACATTCATAGACAAAGACATAAGAAACGATATTCAGAAGTTTCAAAGTTGCAGTTCTTACAATAGTTCAGAAAATCGATAATATATATATATAAGGCAAGATTTTTGTGTGTGTCTGTTTATCTGCCTGTATATGTGTATTTTTTCAGCCCTTTTATTTTAGTTTTTGCTTCGGGTTTGGCTCTAAGTAGGTATAATTGTAGTTCTTAGTCTCAGCCATGATACCATTTACTCAGAGGACTTATTTAGCCTTCAAAATTCAGTTTACGACGAAAAAAACTTATTTGATATTGATACCAGGAAATGAAAATGCGTCTGCGAGTGTTCTTAGCTAGGTTTTGTGTCGAGGTACCCCCGATAAATATTGAAAATTGATAATCGAAAAAATCGGGTTATAGAAGGAGTGGTCCGATTTTAATCAAATTTGATACACTCATAGACAAAGATATAAGAAACGATATTCAGAAGTTTCAAGGTCGCAGTTCTTACAATAGTGGAGAAAATCGATAATATATATATATATATATATATATATATATATATATATATATATATATATATATATATATAAAACACAAGATGTTTGTGTGTGTGCCTATTTATCTGCCTGTATGTCTGTATTTTTTTCATCCCCTTTATTTTAGTTTTTGCTTCGGGTTTGGCTCTAAGTAGGTATAATTGTAGTTTTTATTCTCATCCATGTTACCATTTTCTCAGAGGACTTATTTAGCCTTCAAAATTCAGTTTACGACGAAAAAACTTATTTGATATCGATACCAGGAAATCAAAATTTGACTTACATCAATTCCTTTTGCTTTCAGTCTACGGTTTCGCTTTAACTGGGAACAACTATTGCTTTTTAGTCTTTCGTGCTAATTTTCAGAGTCTGAGCTTCAGGACCATGGATTAGTTTTAAAGCTTTCATTACACCCGAGTAACGCCGGGCTATACTGCTAGTTAAGAAATAAATAAAGGACAAGGGATGGAAATTTACCCATCGAATTTATTCTAATTTACAAAGTATAAGTTAAAAATAATTTTATTTAAATAAATCATGAATTTCATACAAAATAGCCCGCCACAAATGAAATGTTAATGTTAAACGGACTATTAAGAACACAAGACGGAAACTCGCATCCCTAAAATTATTGTTTATTCAATCCTGGCCTTTTGAATTTAACATCTGTGCATGAGTGTGTGGATTTAAAATCTTTCCTCGAACGTGTATCTTGTTTCCACGTCTACATATTCCAAGTATAGTTGTATTGACCACCTGTTCACAGCTCTCGATATCCTATGAGGCGTAAAATATTCACCAGTTTGGAATGAGATCAACTTCCAGGCCCTGATGCACCTGACATTTCTGATGTTTTTTTATGACACTGAGAGCAAAATCTATTTTGGTGTCATCTGAGGTGAGCTCAGTACATATTCGGGTCACCTCAAATAAATTTCTATAGCAGCAACGGTTCTTATTGATATCTCATATTTCCTAATGTAAATCACATACTACACAAGGTTCATATAAAAATCCGCTCCCAATCCATCACTCTACCGAAAAACTTAGTCATGTATTATTCTACTTAGTATTGACAATTGATAATATATTCTACCTAGGATCAGAGTGTAGTATATGAACTGGAATCTATCTTACTTTCTGGCAAAGAAAGTTACATAATTTCAAGAATGAAAAAAGAAAAATGAAGGATAGAGGAAAAGAAAGTGTAAAACTTAGGAGATAAGAAAGTTTGAAATAACTTTAAAGAAAATTGTTTGAGAGGAAAAACAAGCATATATATATATATATATATATATATATATATATATATATATATATATTGTCATCCGCAGACATAAAAACACGCACATATATATATATATTTGTTTATATTTCTCAGATGAGGTACTGTTTACAGTACTTACATTATTCAGGCTATTGTCCTCATCTTTGTTGCTATTGCTACGACGTTTAATAACAGATCATTCTATTTGTCTATATTTCTGAGATGAGGTAGTATTTACACTATTTACATTATTCGGACTATTGTCCTCATCTTTGTTACCATTTGTACGGCGTTTAATAACAGATCATTCTATTTGTCTATATTTCTGAGATGAGGTAGTATTTACACTATTTACATTATTCGGACTATTGTCCTCATCTTTGTTACCATTTGTACGACGTTTAATAATAGATCATTCTATTTGTCTATATTTCTGAGATGAGGTAGTATTTACGATATTGACATTATTCGGACTATTGTCCTCATTTTGTTGCCATTTGTACGACGTTTCCGCCGTTATCCGCTCCAGCCTTCTTCAGGTGCTAGGAGTTTCGAACCGAACACTTTATTACGATCACTGAGGTATATGAATTCCATTCTTTGCGGGAAGCCTCGATTGGAAGTCATCAGTTGTTATCTCCCTCTTATCCTGCAATTATGTGCTCCCCACTGCTGAATTAACCCACTGGGCCCTGTGTCTTTAAGAACACATGGATCAGTGGATATAGACGTTGCTTAGTTCCTGACTTTACTCCTAGATTTGTGAGTTCAATACCAGGCTATAGCGGTGGTGAACAAATAACTTGCAGGGTTAGCGGGAGATAACTCATGACTTCAAATCGGAGGCATTGGAAGGCATGAATGGAGTTCATTTACCCCAGTGATCGTAATAAATGGTTCGGTTCGATATTCCTAGCACCTGAAGAAGGCCAGAGCGCATAGTGGCCGAAACGTCGTACAAATGGCAACAAAGATGAGGACAATAGTCCGAATAATGTTAATACTATAATATATATATATATATATATATATATATATATATATATATATATATATTGGAGTAGATAGACTAAACTATCGCCTGGTTGACACTCTACCCACATCTATTGAACAGGTGAAGAGGCTCATCCCTTGTTTCCGGTTTAGGATGTGGTTTCCGGTTTTTCTCTTTTCTAATCTTCTCACTTTTTTTTTCTTTCAGTTGGAGTAGATAGACTAAACTAAACTGTTTAGGATGTGGTTTCTGGTTTTCTCTTTTTTAATCTTCTCACTCTTATGTAGCCCCCTGCACACCAGTGGCGTTACCGCTTTGCTTGGGGTGATATGATTAAAAAAAATAATATATATATATTAACTGACTGACTATGGAAAATGTGATTGAGGTGTGAATGGAAAAGTTCACTAGTAACGCCTCCCGTTTTTTTTTTTAATCCTCGTTTTGTCATTTTATATTGATCGGTCAAGATCACTCAGGTCAGAAGGGTAAAAAGAAGTTAAGCACAGATAATAAATTCATACCATGGAATTTAGACCGCACTCTAAGGGTCAATTCACTGCTTAAAGTACGGAAACTGTGGTAGACTGAAAAACTAAAGTGATACCCTTTTGTTAATAATAACAATGTTTTTACGGAGTTAGCGATTTCTTTCAGCATCGTTCCTCAACTTAATTCCTATGTCAGAGTTTTAGTCCCGGTAGATATAAAGTCTAACGTTTTCCTTTATTTGGTTTATTTTCGCTTTACAAATTCTTAGTAGTTAAGTCAGACACACACTTGGGCGATCATGTCTCGAAAGAGACATGACTAACTGGGCAGATAATCATCCCGCAGTAAGTTGCCATTGCTTTCTACGGTAGACTGGTTGCCAGCCAAGGTTATAGAACCCAATCTGTCCTGTCATTTTTAACTCATAACTGGAGAGAAAAGAGATAGATTATGACATTATTATGTTAAGTATAATTAGTGGTGGACCAGTTTAGTACTTCATAACAACAGAAAACCGATCACCCACTTTATATCCAGTAGAAGTTTTAATTATTTTACCAAATATTATGTTCAGTCAGTCAGTTAAGTGATACACACTTTGGCCATCATGTCTCGAAAAAGGCTTGACTGACTGGGCAGATGATTATCCCGCAGTAGGTTACCATTACTTTCTGCGGTAGACTGGTTGCCAGCCAAGGTTATAGAACCTAATCTATCTTGCCATTTAACTCATATCTGGAGGGAGAATAGATTACAGTACATTATTATATTAAGTATAATTAGTGGGGGATCTGTTTATTACTTCATAACAACAAAAACCGATCACCCACTTTATGCCCAGTAGAATTTTTTAATTATATTTCCAACTATTATATTTAGTCCGTCAGTTAAGTCCCATACGTGATACATACTTGGGCGATCATGTCTCGAATGAAACATGACTGACTGAGCAGAAGATTATCCCGCAGTAGGTTACCATTACTTTCTACGGTAGACTGGTTGCCAGCCAATCTATATCTATAGAACCCAATCTGTCCTGTTATTTATCCCATAACCGGAGGGAAGAAACGAATACTTTTCACAAGGATATTTGCGCGTAAGTGAATGCAGGGTATTCAACTGGAATTCGAACTCGGCTCACCGATTTCTCCTTCCGATCCGATATCCACTGCACCACAACGCACACCTTTTTGGTTACAAAGTTAAATCATATTTTTATTTTTATCTATTTATAGAGAGAAAAGTGTTCAGAATACGAGGTCAGTCTTCCTATCCGCCTTTCCCCTCATTTGATTATAATCCGTACGAGGTTATATTTATTAAATATCAATATATTGATAAAGTTAGGATGTTTGTGCTTAAATCGTAAGACGATAAAATATGTCAACGGACGACTATATACAGGAGACACGAGAAAGAGGTTACCTATTTGACAAACTTATAAATGATACCTACACGCGGGAGACAGCTGCAAAAAGAAATGACAAAAAAGTTCACAGGATTCTTTTGTCTGCTTTTTATATAGCATCAGATAATGTGTCAACGAATTTAGTTTTTAATGACTCGAACTTCAGTCAACATTTTGAGGACATGAAACACGTCGCGTTGTCATTTGGATATTGATTCAAGTACATTCTACTGCGAACTGATCTCCCTGACAAATTAATATAGTAAAGTCAATCCTCATTGGGTATCCCTTTACTGTAATGCGATGCCGTCAGTCAGTCAGTTAAGTCCCATACACGCTTGGGCGATCATGTCTCTTACGAAGATTATCCCATAGTAGGTTGCCATTACTTTTTGTGGTAAACTGGTTGCCATCCAGGGTTATAGAACACTATCTGCTCTGTTATTTAACCCATAACTGGAAGGAAGAGAGTTATAAATCCAGAGTAATTTTTTACAACTGCCGAAATAAATTCTGGATTTAAAACCGCTTAATTATGCGTTGAGTTTTCCTCTCAATATTTCATATTGCTCTGGATAATATCTTTTGAGCTCTCTATTTTTATCTGTTTAATATTTTATATTAATGAGATAAATGTTTTTTTTTAAATTATTTTCTCCGTTTTTACGAATTTATTTCTGCCGGCCTGATTATTTAAATTGTCGATTGCTTAAAGACCATTTCGTTAATATTCGTTAATTTCCGTAACATGTTTACATTTGTTGACATTGCGATACATTTCAGAGCAGATATGGTTATTACGATGAATCGAAAATTGTGTTATATAGGCTTGATTTGACTTCGTTTTGACTGTTGGTCATTTTTAGTCGAGAGGTCTAAGACGCGCCAGATGTTGACTTCCCATATGTTGATAAGAATCGTAGGTTTGAATCCTGCCGAATGACACACATGTTCGTAACAAAAATTTATCATAATCAGGCTGGTAGAAATGAATATATAATACTGTTTGATTATAAAACAGAATATCTACTTAAATACGAGTATCAATCAAAAATGATGTTCAAACAAATCATTTCAAATTGTAGGTTGTTTATAACCAGTTTCGTTAATCTTCGTTAATTTCCGTGAAATAAAACAGAATATCTACTTAAATACGAATATCGATCAAAAATAATGTTCAAACAAATCATTTCAAATTGTAGGTTGTTTATAAACAGTTTCGTTAATCTTCGTTAATTTCCGTGAAATAAAACAGAATATCTACTTAAATACGAGTATCGATCAAAAATAATGTTCAAACAAATCATTTCACATTGTCGGTTGTTTATAACTAGTTTCGTTAATCTTCGTTAATTTCCGTGAAATAAAACAGAATATCTACTTAAATACGAGTATCAATCAAAAATGATGTTCAAACAAATCATTTCATATATAGGAAATCATGAAAAACCTGTAAAAACGAGGAGGATAATCCAAAACATTTATCTAATTCATATAAAGTAGTAAATAGATAAAAATAGAGAGCTTAATGGATATTATCCAGAGCAATATAATATATAGAAAAGAAAACTCAACACATAATTAAACAGTTAAAAATCTAGAATTTATTTCGGCAGTTGTAAAAATTACTCTGGATTTATAACAGTTTATTTATTGAGTTTTCCTCTCAATATATATATATATATATACATATTAATCATCCACATGCAAGTCTGTTTCGCTGTATCACAGCTCATCAGCGTGACTAAACACATCCACTTGCTTCTGGCCGGGATCAAAACTCGACCGATTTTGTGTCAGTCGGAAATCGCTACCCCGTAAGCCATAGACGCATGGAATCAGAGAAGGACAATTTTAGCGTGTTGCATATAAGCGGTATATACACACGCCAGTCACCGGAAGAACTCAATTCATGGCCAAAGAGTAATGCGTATATCGCAAAAGTGGTAACTATTTTTTAATTTTTCTTCTCTAGAGAGCTCAATCGTTAAGAGAGTATAATATATATATATATATATATATATATATATATATATATATATATATATATATATATATATATATATATAGGGCCATAACTGATGCTAAAAAAACGGGTACAGAGAAAATTTCCCGGATTTATTAGTTGACAATGTGATGACGTCATCAGTGTTATCCGTTTCCAGAAACTATGATTTTTTCGGATTTTTTCGGCTATTCCAATGGAAATTAGGCACAGAACGTGAACGAAAGCAGGAAATCGAGTTCGAACTTTCTGTGTATAACCAGCCTTTTCTCCCAAAATTAATAAATAAACAGATTTTGCTGCTTTCATTCGAATGTTTTCTTCGTTTCTCTTTCTTTCTTTCTTTCTTTCTTTCTTTCTTCGTGAATTGTTTAGTTTGATTTCTGACGAAGACATTTTTCCTTGCCCGGATTTTCACTATGATTGCACGGTAGTCAGATACGGCCATGTATATTCAATTTATTTAATTTGAAGAATAGCAATTTCAACAGGTTTTTAAACCTGTTTCCTCAGCTCCAATTAACAGATATTATGAAAAAATGTTTGTGTGATCGAAAGTAAAGTTAGTTTAGAACAAAAGAAGAGACAAAAATTAGGGGAGAGAATGGAAGGTGAAGATTTAACGCGTAAGTGATAGAAGTTGGAAGGAAATAGATCAGACGACAGACTCGAGAGTTCAAGATTAAACGGTAAAGATAGCCTGAAAGTGGATGTTGCAGATAAATTTAATTTCTAATCAGTATCAAGTAAATTTAGGTTAAGAATTCTTATAACAATTAGATTGGACGGAAGGTAAACAGGATGGCAGTTATAAAGGATAAAATGATTTAGATTTAAATCCGCTAATTCACTGAAAAAACAGCATATGAAGAAAAAATGCCCCAAACTCAATAAAAACAAAGTATTTCTGTGAAAATGTTTATTTTATTATTAAAAAGAAAGATCAAAGTATTTTTTATTACTTTTTAAAAATCTTTAATCATTTCTAACGCATTCGAAATTTCGGTTAAAAATCTTGTTTTGATTTTCGTCAGCGGGTACTCAAATTCTTACCAGAGTTTACAATCGATAATGTAATATGACGTAACTCATTTTTTTCTTTTTTCGATGAAAAACACATTAATTTGAAAATTATTGCAAAATTCAAATAATTATCGGATTTTAATGAAACTTTCAGGACTTATTCATAAATGAATTGAAATTATTTTATAAATCATTATTTTTAGAAAATCTTACTATTTTTTTAATCTGCTACTCACGCAACACGTAAATTTATTAAATTTCAAGAAATTAAATTGATCGAAAATTTGTTTTATTAGTTAATAGCAGGACTCGTTGGAAAATGTAAATTATCTAATATTATTTTTTTTTTTTCAAATAGTTGGCATTTTTTTCTGAAAATCTGCTCCGAATAGTTATAGCGGGTATATCTTCTCTTATTTATTCTTTTCTAGTTGTAGTAGGATTCCGTTCTATTGAAGGGTAATTGTATACCGTTGCAGGTTAACGGAATTTGGCCTTGTGGGAAGATAGCCCACTATAAATCATAAAATGATTATAAAATCAAAAAAGGCAATTTGAGTATAAAATAACATTTACATATACATTTCAATTAATGTTTTTACAATTAAAATAATACTTGACTATAAGTCCAACGGAGGTTAAATTGTTCATGACAAATAATGATGAGCTGAAATAGATTAAAGGCTTAGGAGTGTGGAAGCGTCTTGAAGGTAAGAGGATGTTCATTTTGAAGTTGCCGCTCCTAAGGTCAGTAAGTCAGTAAGTACTTTGAGTAATGTCTTTGAAGATGTCAATAAGTACTTTGGAGACAGGGAGAAAGAAAGAGGTCAGCATATTAGCGGCTCGACTTAAGTCAAGGGGATATTAATTACACTCTTCTCCTCTTGTTTTCCAGTCTGTCCAATGATGCTTTTTCTCCGCTTTTTATATCTGCCTTTTGGATCAGAAGCTCGTTTGGAATTTCATACTTGAATTTGATTCTGGGCTTTCCTTTGGCTGGTAAATAAAATGGAAATTTGATATTTGGTTAATTTTTATTTTTCAACCGGAACATCTGCGCGAATCCACCTGCGCGGAGGTGATTTTTATTCATTCGCTTTTTGGCCGGCATAGAGCCAACAACCGGTCTCGCTTTTGCTTGGTCGGTATCACCACATAGTAAAAAAAATATCCAATAAAGCTATAATATTATTTAATTAGATAAGCTTTTCACTGCTTATATATATATCGATTAGTATACGTGATTTTGTTGGCTGCATTGTGACAAGTTGGGACACACCAGAAAAGAATGTATCAAACATTTCTACGTACAATTATTATTTTGTACGTATATTAAATATTCTACTAAGATACCGACCTTGTGATTATTATTATTATTATTATTATTATTATTATTATTATTATTATTATTTTGTCATTTTTCATCATATTTCTATTTCTACTATGGTCGCACTATCTACCAAGTCTGCTAGAAAACCTAAGGCAGGTCGTGGTGTGTTGTTATGGCTCCATTTCATGTTTTTCTATCTCCCCTAACATCCCTAGCGTTACATAGACAAAGTTCAACTTAGTGTGTGGGCTGTACTTAACAAGACAGTTTTTTGTATATCTCTTAAGCTTGGGTTTCCAGGGATTCTTTCAATGTGTTGTTTTGATCCATTTTTTACCATTCCAAGTGCACCTACTATCACTGGCACGATTCTTGTTTTCAATTTCCACATTTTTTCTATTTCAATTTCTAGGTCTTTATATTTTGACAGTTTTTCGAATTCCTTGGTTGCTATGTTACAATCCGCTAGACAAGCCATATCAATTAATAAGCATTTTTTTTCTTTTCGTTTTTTTAACAATAATGTCCGGCCTATTTGCTTCAATTTTTCTGTATGTGTAATTCCATAGAATGGTGACATCTTCTATTTCTGTAACCGGTGCTGGGTGATGTTCATACCAGTGTTTGTTTACATATTTTCCATAGTGTTTGCAGATTATTATTATTATGTCATTTTTCATCATATTTCGATTTCTGCTTTGGTCTCACTACCAACCAAGTCTGCGGGGAGACCTAAGGCGGGTGTTGTTATGTCTCCATTTCATGTTTTTCTATCTTCCCTATCATCTCCAGCATTACATAGATAATGTTTTCCTTAGTGTGTGGGCTGTACTTAATAAGACAATTTTTTGTATATCTCTTAAGCTGGGGTTTCCAGGGATTCTTTCAATGTGATGTTTTGTTCCATTTTTTATCATTCCAAGTGCACCTACTATCACTGGCACGACTCTTATTTTCAATTTCCACATTTTTTTCTATTTCAATTTCTAGGTCTTTATATTTTGACAGTTTTTCAAATTCCTTGATTGCTATGTTACAATCCGCTGGACAAGCCATATCAATTAATAGACAAGTTTTCTCTTTCTGGTTTTTAACAATAATGTCTGGCCTGTTTGCTTCAATTTTTCTGTCTGTGTAGATGGTGTAATCCCATAGAATGGTTACATCTTCTATTTCTGTAACCGGTGCTGGGTGATGTTCATACCAGTGTTTGTTTACAGCTTTTCCATAATGTTTGCACATTGCCCAATGTAAATATTGCCCAACTCTATCGTGGCGATTTTTATATTCATTTGGGGCAAGCACAGAACAGCCTGAGATTAGGTGGTCTATTGTTTCTTGGTGTTTATCACAAAACCTGCATTTTGGATCCATATTATTATGCATAATATTTGCCTGAAAGTTTCTAGTGAAAAGACTTTGGTCTTGTGCTGCAAGAATAAAGCCTTCAGTTTCAGACTTTAATCCAGATGCACGTAACCATCGATGAGTATTAACTTTGTCAACATTGGATTTATTGGCACGTTCTGGATATTGGCCATGCAGAGGTTTGTCTTGCCAGCGCTGTTTCATCTGTTCAAGAGCTTTATCTTTGGCTTTCATTTTCATTGAATATTTTTTCTTTCTTTCTTCATGTTGCCTTACTAATTGTATCATCCAATCCTTTGTTGTTTCTATGTATGTTAGTAAGCCAATAGTTGTTGTCTTGTATGACAATTCCAGCTGAATTATTATTATTATTATTATTATTATTATTACAGAAATAAACCTTTTAATAAGGCAAAAATAATCATTGTGAAAGACTATCCAGAAATTAAAACAAAATGTTTTGATATAAAGAAGTATTATTATTTTCATTATTTACATTGGGACTAATGGGTACACTTATCTTGCTGTTATCACAACGCTTTAGCCTCCGGCTTTCATCAGGTGTCTGTCGGTAATCTTCAGAAAATTTCGAATTGAGCACTTTATGGAATTTACGGTGTAGGTTATTCTCATTACGTTGCCCACATGTAGAGATATCCCATCTCATTCTTATTTAGTACTGCTCAATTATTGTCTGCCCTGTTTCCACTGAGTCAAGGCCGGTTTTCTCGGCCCAGGGATTAAACTCACAATTACTATACCACTAGGTACCTCCACTCATTTTCGATAATTAACCTTTAAATTGGATTTTTAAAAATGAAAAATTTTCTTGAAACTTTTATTTTAGTTTTGATTGAAAGCTAAATGATTACATTTAATATTTTTAGCAAGCAAAATATTCTGGTGTACTTCAAACAGAAATTATATTGATTGGAATATAAAATTGTGAGATATGTTTTTAATTTTTGGCCATTTTTGAGCGATCGACACATTATAAACAAAATTTCATTATTGGTTTTAAAAATCATGCAAAAATAAAATATACATCTGTGACTCATTATTTTCCGAAAATTAGCAAAATTAATGTTAAATTAATCTGATTTACACAATATTACTTATTTTATAGCATGAAACTTCGATTAAAACTATTTCAGAGTTAAACTTTCTGACCTGTCGCCGTATTTGAAATGTGAAGACAGCTCGCCAGATGCGAGATAAGATAAGTGTATGTCGATCACAGGGGACATAATTGTATAGACTGTAAGGGGAAGAAACCGTGAAAAACATGACCTTTTAATGTATACATAGATATTACCATACAAAAAAAAAGTTCCACTACACACACACACACAAAAAATGACAATTATTTTTAAAATACGATGGCTAAATGATTTGTATTCAAAGTTTCACTTTTCGATTAATAAATATAGTCTGCCTTTTATAACCTACCAACCTAACGTCTACAAGTCTTAGAAATATCTTAAGTATATTTTTTGAAACTTTATAAATTATTATAATTACAAATAAAAAAGGAAAACAATTCTTTTAAGATTTCGTTAATAATCGAAAAAATCCTCCCCAGACTATCATGTCTGAAATTTATATTAATTATTAAAGCAATTAAAAGCTTATCTAACTAAATAATGTCATAGTTTTATTACATTTTATATTTTACTATTCGGAGCAGATTTTTAGTAAAAGAAGCTAAATAATTTTAAAAAATAATACATGATTTACAATACAATCCCCAATGACTCCTGCGTTTAACTAATAAAAACAATTTAACCTACAGAATTGAATTTCTTGAAATTTAATGAATTTACGTGAAGTGGGGGTAAAAAGAAAATACCTTTACCAATGTTTTTTTAAATAATAATTTCAAAAATAATTTAATTCATTTATGAATAAGTTCTGAAAGTTTCATTAAAATTTGACATTTTTTTTTATTTTTGCAAGAATTTCCAAATTAATGTGTTTTTCAGCGGAAAAAAGGTAAGTTATGTAATATTACGTTTTCTCTTATAAACTCTTGTAATGATTTGGCTCCCCGCTAACGAAAATAAAACAAGACCTTTACCAAAATTTCTAACGTATTAGAAAAGATTAATTGTTTTAAATTAATGAAAAATACTTTGATTTTTCCTCTTAATAATAACATAATGTGCAGGGGGCTACGTAATAGTGAAAAGATTAGAAAAGATAAAGCCAGAAACCACATCCTAAACAGGGAACAAGGGATGAGCCTCTTAACCTGTTCAATAGACATGGGTGGAGTGTGAACCGGGCGATATATAGATCTATCTACTCCAATTGGAAAAAGAAAACAAAGTGAGAAGATTGGAAAAGAGAAAGCCGGAAACCACATCCTAAACAGGGAACAAGGGATGAGCCTCTTAACCTGTTCAATAGACATGGGTGGAGTGTGAACCGGGCGATAGAGAGATCTATCTACTCCAATTGAAAAAAAAAAACAAAGTGAGAAGATTGGAAAAGAGAAAGCCGGAAACCACATCCTAAACAAGGAACAAGGGATGAGTCTCTTAACCTGTTCAATAGACGTGGGTGGAGTGTCAACCGGGCGATATATATAGATCTATCTACTCCAATTGGAAAAAGAAAACAAAGTGAGAAGATTGGAAAAGAGAAAGCCGGAAACCACATCCTAAACAGGGAACAAGAGATGAGCCTCTTAACCTGTTCAATAGACATGGGTGGAGTGTGAACCGGGCGATAGATAGATCTATCTACTCCAATTGAAAAAAAAAAACAAAGTGAGAAGACTGGAAAAGAGAAAGCCGGAAACCACATCCTAAACAGGGAACAAGAGATGAGCCTCTTAACCTGTTCAATAGACATGGGTGGAGTGTGAACCGGGCGATAGATAGATCTATCTACTCCAATTGAAAAAAAAAAACAAAACAAAGTGAGAAGATTGGAAAAGAGAAAGCCGGAAACCACATCCTAAACAGGGAACAAGGGATGAGCCTCTTAACCTGTTCAATAGACATGGGTGGAGTGTGAACCGGGCGATAGATAGATCTATCTACTCCAATTGGAAAAAGAAAACAAAGTGAGAAGATTGGAAAAGATAAAGCCGGAAACCACATCCTAAACAGGGAACAAGGGATGAGCCTCTTAACCTGTTCAATAGACATGGGTGGAGTGTAAACCGGGCGATAGATAGATCTATCTACTCCAATTGAAAAAAAAAAACAAAGTGAGAAGATTGGAAAAGAGAAAGCCGGAAACCACATCCTAAACAGGGAACAAGAGATGAGCCTCTTAACCTGTTCAATAGACATGGGTGGAGTGTGAACCGGGCGATAGATAGATCTATCTACTCCAATTGAAAAAAAAAAACAAAACAAAGTGAGAAGATTGGAAAAGAGAAAGCCGGAAACCACATCCTAAACAGGGAACAAGGGATGAGCCTCTTAACCTGTTCAATAGACATGGGTGGAGTGTGAACCGGGCGATAGATAGATCTATCTACTCCAATTGGAAAAAGAAAACAAAGTGAGAAGATTGGAAAAGAGAAAGCCGGAAACCACATCCTAAACAGGGAACAAGAGATGAGCCTCTTAACCTGTTCAATAGACATGGGTGGAGTGTGAACCGGGCGATAGATAGATCTATCTACTCCAATTGAAAAAAAAAAACAAAACAAAGTGAGAAGATTGGAAAAGAGAAAGCCGGAAACCACATCCTAAACAGGGAACAAGGGATGAGCCTCTTAACCTGTTCAATAGACATGGGTGGAGTGTGAACCGGGCGATAGATAGATCTATCTACTCCAATTGAAAAAAAAAACAAAACAAAGTGAGAAGATTGGAAAAGAGAAAGCCGGAAACCACATCCTAAACAGGGAACAAGGGATGAGTCTCTTAACCTGTTCAATAGACGTGGGTGGAGTGTGAACCGGGCGACAGATAGACCAACCGGGCGATAAGTTAGTTTTTGTTAAGTTTGGGACCTTTTTTCTTCATACTATTCTGTTTTTTCAGCGATTTAGTGATGGTATCTATACTAAATTCATGAACAAATGCTTCAACCGTCAACATTAGGGTTCTATTAACCATTCCCTGAAGGTCACCCGGGTTGTCATAGACTTGAAGAATAGCGAAGGATACAACAATGAAACTAATTTTCTAAGGTAATGAATTTTATTTATTAATCTCAAAGATTTTTATCACGTTATTTTTAGTGGATACTCATATTTGAGTAGACGTTCCATTTATTTATTTATTAAAAAATATACCTATTTATTTTCGAGAAATCTTATTTACTACCATTACGCGTAGGCCCTTGACAACACACAGACTAGATTAGATATCTCGAAAGCCTTCAACAAGGTGTAGCGCAAAGATTTACTATACAAGCCCTCCGGCTATCGAATCACTGAAAGAGTTTTCTCGATCATAAACTCTTCCTTGAAGGTAGATATTAACGACCAATCCTTTCGAAGCACTGGCGGTCAATGCAGGTGTGACATCTCGGACCAATCCTCTTTCTGAAGTCCGTAAATGATGTACCTAAGAATATACTTCGTTCCTTTGTTAACATCTTTGCCGACGATATAAAGGTGCACTTCTAAAATCTTGAACAATCAAAGATTAGCAGCTGAACCCCTCTCCCCATCTAAAGGTGGTTGTGGGGAACTGGCTGGTTACATTCGTGGGATAGGAAATTAAGAATTAAAATTGTTGTAGGATCTCCCCTTTGTATGTGATAATGGACTCGACTGTGTATACATATACTCCAGAACAGAACAACAGTTGAGAGGAATAGTAGAAATCCGTGCGAGTTATCGGAGAGTACCAGAACTGATACGTAGGTTACCGAGAGATACCGAAGTTACCCAGAGACTACCGCATCAGAAGTCAGGCTAGCTCTGAGCTCCACTCAGCTAGAATAATATACACGGATATACTATTTCCAACGACTTTGCTTCAAGACTTTTATATATTTATTATTTATTTCTTACTAATAGTATTCCTGGATTTACTAAGCTGCGTTCAAGTTTGTATATTACGTTCAATATAACCTACCTTTCTATCGCAATATCTTTTTTTCTTGTTCATTATTTTGTACGGTTCCTCACCCGGAATCCACAACAAAAATCAAATTTCTTCTTCACTTTTACAAAAATTCACAATAACGTGTTAAATCTTGGTATTTTTTCAAATAAAAACAGGATTGACCATGTGCTTCAAGAAAAAGTCGAAACCGGATTTCGCAAGTAGATGTTAAATTGGTTTTCTAACCAATGGAAGTGATTTGCAAAAGTAAAAAAAGACTTTCGCGATCCATGGCGAAAAATCTAAATTACTATAAAGGCTCCGGTCAGCGTCAGTCAACCAGGGATAGAAGCAGCAGAGACGACAAGCTAAAATGTAACGGGAGAAGTTTCAAGTGACCCGGACATTCGTCCTCTTTCTCCTTTTTCTCGTATGCTGATTCCTTTTACTTTTTCTTCTCCATCCAAAGGCATTCCTACCAAACAAACGTTCATACATGCATACGTACGTACGCACAAACACTTTCCAACAAATACTACTACGAACATTTGTACAAATATTGATACCCTTAACTTTCACATAGAACATTTAACTTATTCTTGTTATTCTATTCTTTTAATAAATTTATATTTTAACATTCAAAATGAAGATTTTTTTTCTCACAAATATGTTATAGCATCCAGTTTTATTAACAAAATTCCACTCATTTTTCAACAACCTGATGGTATCTTTAAATGCGGGGATTGTTGACTATGTTTGGGAGTGGCCTTGTACCAGGCATGGCTGACGGCCTATAGCTTCACTGGTGACCCCCAACGGTTGAAAAGAACACGCACCCCAGTTCTTCACATTCATTGCCTCTAAAATCAAATTGATTACTTTCCATCAACCCCGATCAGATCCCGAGTTATCACCAGTCAGGATGAACGGATGTCCACTCGAGGTGCCTTGAGAGGTGCCTTGAGAGGTGCCTTGAAAGGATACTGGTCTTCAGACTAACTCCCGACCTCAAGTAGAACTCTATACGATCCATTGCTAAAGATGCAGGTAAAATAATCAGCTCTCTGTACCTTTCCGGTAAGAAGCTGACTCCACGTGTTGTCCTTTTATAAGAGCCAGATTAGGCTGAAAATGGAGTCCTGTTGCCATATTTATGTGGGAGCAACCCAGACCCCACTTTCCAGTTTTGATAGAGTTTAAAAGCGTCACCGAGTCATTTTTTTAAGAAGAATTATTTTCTACACTCCAAACTCTCTCTCTCTCTCTCTCTTTCTGTCTCTCTTGTTTTCTGTCTCTCTCTTTCTCTCTTTCTCTCTCTCGTTCTCTCTCTCTCTTTCTCTCTCTCTATCGTTTTCTCTCTCTCTCTCTCTCTCTCTCTCTCACACACACACACACACACACACACACACACACACACAGAGGCGGGATGTAGCGAATCTCTCACTTCTCTATTGTTACTACTGCTCGGTCGAACTTCATCACTTGGTTTCACAAGGTCTGAGCTTCACGGCTAGGAACCGCCATGTCACTTACATAGTATCAAACCACACACACTCCGTTCCGTAATCCATCGGCAAGAAGTAAGTTCCACTCGAATAGCTTCTTCCCGCAAACCACGGCCCTATCGAATTCTTCTTTTATGTGTCATGTCCTTTCAGGACGTAAGCGATCATGGTTTTCCCCATCTCCCTCTTTTCCCCATCTCCCTGCCCCTTGTGACTCTTAGCACGCTTTCTCCTGTTGCACCATGCAACCCTCATTCCGTCATCCACCTGATCAGGTCCTTCAAATATGTTATCCGCTGCTTTCCCCTGTCTCTTTTTCCCTCTATCTGGCCTTTTAGTATCAGGTTCTCCAAGCCCTCCTTCCTCATTGCATGTCCCAGAAACTTCAGTTGTCTCTTTCTGATGCTCAATATTAATTTCCTTTTCGTTTCCATCCTTTCCAACACCTCGTCATTGTTCACATGCTCAGTCTATGATATCCGCAGTATCCTTCTGTAGAACAACATTTCAGTTGCTTCAAGTTTTTCCTTCATCTTCGATGACATTGTCCAACATTCACTGCCATATTGAAGAACTGACATCACATAGCAATCTAGTACTCTCCTCTTTGTTTCTAGTGAAATTGTCCTGTTTCTTAATACTTTAATCAACTTCTGGAATGCTTGAATAGACTTCTAAACGTATGTTTACCCGATCACTACAATCTTAACATGTTCAAGTTTAGAGTTAACCGTTATCTTCACCTCCAATCCTTATAAACTACCACTTCAAGTAACTCTACCTCGAGTGACCCCCGGCCCTTGTACAAAACGAACCATACAAAAAAAAAAAAGTTAAAAAAAAAAAAAAAATTAGAAAAATATACGCTCACCGGCAGAATTCGAACAGAGGAAAACCCACGTTCGATTTGTCATGCCTTAACCGACTTATCGACACGGATTAGCCTCACAGATTAAGTAAAGATTAAAGGGTGACATAACTAACAATTACTCACTTGACCAATATAACATAACAAATATAATATATTGTTTTATTTCATTTTTTTATTTTACCATTCAGAAGAGATTTATAATTGTGGGTCCTGTTTGAACAAAATAAATTCATGATTTTAATTCTCTGATAATTATTGTAAACATTAAAGACGACAAAAAAAATTTCTTGAAATTCCATAAAACTAAATGAGTGAGAGTTAACAGAGTTAAAAAAGATTTTCCAAAAATAAAAATATTTCAAAAATAATTTCATATATCTGTGAATATGTCTTGAAATTTTCATTAAAATCCGACATTTATCTGATTTTTGCAAAAATTTCCAAACTAATTTTCCACCGCAAAAAGACGTTCAGATCTATTGTCCCTCGTTGACGCAAAAAAAAAAAGAAAAATGAAAAAAATCGACGGTTTAAAAAAAGATAAAAAATATAATTTAATAATTAAAAAATACTTTCGTCTTTATAAAACCATGAAATAAAAATAAAGTACAGCTACCCCGATTGGCTAATAAAAACATGTTTGAAAAATCGAAAAAAGCCATTTTCATGTGTGAACCTATCTTAAAGGTATTTTTTAAAACTACTATTAGATTATTTTTGGTAGGGATGTCCGAAAAGAAACTAATTTTACTACGTTTCCTTATCGGAAGCTCTACATTTCAGAAGACCTCAACGGTCGCAATTAAATATTTTATGACATCACACTGGTAAGATAATAATAATAATAATAAAAGCAATTAATTCATTAAAAATGTCAGTAGCTTTAGGTTACTTTCGTTTTCATAATGTAATATAAAAAAATAGAAAGGGGCGTAAGACAAGGATGTGTCTTTTCACCGTATCTGTTCAACTTGTACAGCGAGAATATTTTGAGGACCCTAGAAGTTATGCTTGGATTTATCATCAGAGGCCACAATTTAAACAATCTAAGGTGATACAGTGCTGATAGCAGACACAGAAAGGAAACTACAAGACCTCCTACAGAAGGTAGCTGAAGAGAGTGATAAGAAAGGCCTACAAATAAACTGCACGAAAAACGAATGCATGGTCATCAGTAAAAAGGGCAGCCCAATATGCCAAATACAGGTCGGGGATACTAGAATCAATCAGTTACAAAAATTTAAATACCTGGGAAATGTTATAACAGAAGACGGAAAGTGCAACACAGAGATCCGAAGGCAAATTGGCATGGCAAAGGAAGCATTCCAGAAGTTGAGTAAGGTATTAAGAAATAGGACAATTTTGCTCGAAACAAGAAAGAGAGTACTGGATTGCTATGGGTTGTCAGTTCTTCAATATGGCAGTGAATGCTGGACAATATCATCAAAGATGAAGAAAAAACTGGAAGCAATTAAAATGTGGTTCTACAGAAGGATGCTGCGTCAGACTTAAGTCAGACTTAACCGAACTCCCTACAGCTTACAAGTTTTATGCAGAGTTACAATCATCAGAAGGTTGGTTGTCGGCAGGTTGGAATATGTGGAACTAGCAGTATAGCCCGGCGTTGCTCGGGTGTAATGAAAGCTTTGAAACTAATCCATGGTCCTGGAGCTCAGACTCTTTGGACGTTGGCACGAAAGTCTAAAAAGCAATAGTTGTTTCCAGTTAAAGCGAAACCGTAGACTGAAAGAAAAATGAATGGATGTAAGTCACATTTTCATTTCCTGGTATCGAGATCAAATAAATTTTTTTCGTCGTAAACTGAATTTTGAAGGCTAATTAAGTCCTCTGAGTAAATGGTATCATGGCTGAGACTAAGAACTACAATTATACCTACTTAGAGCCAAACCCGAAGCAAAAACTAAAATAAAAGGGCTGAAAAAAATACAGACATACAGGCAGATAAACAGACACACACACACAAACATGTTGCCTTTTATATATATATATGTGTGTGTGTGTGTGTGTGTGTGTGTGTGTGTGTGTGTGTTTGTTTGTTTGTTTGTGTGTGTGTGTGTGTGTGTGTGTGTGTGTGTGTGTGTATTATCGATTTTCTGCACTATTGTAAGAACTGAAACCTTGAAACTTCTGAATATTATTTCTTACGTCTTTGTTTATGAATGTATCAAATTTGATTAAAATCGGACTACTCCTTCTATAACACGATTTTTTCGATTATCAGTTTTCGATATTTATCGGGGAGACCTCGACACAAAATCTAGCCAAGAACACTCGCAGACGCTTATAGTACAACTGTGTAAATTTTCAAGAAAATCGGTTCAGCCGTTTCGGAGTCTATAGGTAACGGACACACACACAAAGACACACACACACACACAGACAAAGTTCATAAGTTTACATTAGATAAGAACTTACATTGGTTGTATGAGGTTAAAGATAATTCAATTTTAAAGATAAATTTAAATTTCTTGCTGGTTCTGTATTTCTTTAATTTCTTGTCTTTAATGTTTTGCACTTTTTTTTTAAATTCAAAAGTGGCATCATAGGCTACATTTACATATGGCATCATAGGCTACATTTACATATGGCATCATAGGCTACATTTACATATGGCGTCATAGGCTACCGTGCGTAAATAAACGTTATTTTCATTATGTTTTAAATAAAAGGTTAAGTATTACTTTTCAAGTTAATTAATATTTCAATTTACTGACGTTAAAAAACATCCCTGGGACAAACATTGGATTTTTAAAAGATTTCTAAATTTTTTTGTTAACATTTTTCGTCTTCGATGAGTCGATGAGTGACGAGAAAATGTAACAGTGATTTAAAATATCTAAAAACTATATGGAAATTCATTTTTCTTTTAATGCTGATCAGCCTTAGGCTATTATCTTTGAAATAAAATGAAAAATTAATATTCAAAGATATCTAATTTAAATTATTTAAAATGCGTTTACCGAGGTTTTTTTTTTGTTTACTTTGTTGTTTTTTTTTTAAGTATGTCCATGACGGTATCTAGTTTTTACAACTGATACAGTGCGAACTCTTAATAATAAAGATATTTTTTTTAAGTTTATGATTATGTTAAATTTTTCTAAAAACATCTATAGATTTCTCATTGATAAACTTTTACGAAACGTTTCTCGTATGGGTGGGTCAATTGAAATGCTTTTTTAAAAGGACTTGTTACTAGTACAATTACTAGTACAAGGATGTGCGTTTTGGTGCAGTGGATATCGACTCGAAACGACAAATCGGGGAGCCGAGTTCGAATTCCAGTTGAATTCCCTGCATTCACTTACGCACAAATACCCTTGGGAAATGTATTAATCCGTCTCTTCCCTCCAGTTATGGGTTAAATAATAGGACAGATTGGGTTCTATATCCTTGGCTGGCAACCAGTTTACCGCAGAAAGCAATGGCAACCTACTGCGGAATATTCTTCTGTCGAGTCAGTCATGTCTCGAAAGCGTGTATCACGTATACTGAATAGTTGGAATCATGATGAAGGCTTTTACTGGGCATAAAGTGGGGAATCTGTTTTATATTGTTATGAAGTAATAAACTGATCCCCCACTAATTACTACGTAATAATATAATGTATCTCTTCCCCCTCGAGTTATGCGTCAAATAACCGGACAGATTGGGTTCTATAGCCTTGGTTGGCAACCAGTCTACCGCAGAAAGCAATGGTAGCGTACTGCGGTATAATCTTTTGCACCGTCAGTCATGTCTCTTTCGAGACATGATCGCCCAAAGCGTGTATCACGTATGGCATAACTGACTGACTGAATATAATAGTTGGAATCAAGATTAAGGCTTTTACTGGGCATAAAGTGGGAGATCAGTTTTATATTGTTATGAAGTAATAAATTGATCCCCCACATTACTATCTAATAATATAATACATCTCTTCCCCCTCTAGCTATGAGTCAAATAACAGGACAGATTGGGTTCTATAGCCTTGGCTGGCAATCAGTCTACAGTCAGTCATGTCTCTTTCGAGACATGATCGCCCAAGCGTGTATCACGTATGGCACTTAACTGACTGACTGTTCTTTCACTCGCACAAGCTTTTTCTTTTCTGGACGTAAAGTGTGTAAAAACAACATGAACACAGTCACAACGTGCTGACAGTGTTTGAAAAAAAAAATGTCCTCATTTTGTTGCAAATTTTTACGAAGCTTCGGTCGTTATACGCTCCGGCCTTCTTCTTTATTACTGTCACTGGAGTACATCATTGTCATTCCTTGTGCGATGATTTAGCTCTAACTCGACTCTTACTTACTTGTTCACCACTGCTCTAGCCTGGTATTGAACGCCCAAAGCGTGTATCACGTATGGTACTTAACTGACTGACTAGTACAATAAGCTCTGTAGGTAGGCGAGACTATTAGCCGATTTAGGTCTTCTCTACAAGAACAAGATGTGCGTTGTGGCGCATTGGATATCGGCGCGGAACGAGAAATCGGGGAGCCGAGTCCGAATTCCAGCTGAATTCATTACATTCAATTACGCGCAAATACCCTTGGGAAAGGTGTTAATCCGTCTATTCCTTCCAGTTATGGGTTAAATAACAGGACACATTGGGTTCTATAGCAGTCTACCGCAGAAAGCAATAGCAACCTACTGCGGGATAATCTTCTGTCCAGTCAGTCAGGTCTCTTTCGAGACGTGATCGCCCAAGTGTGTATCACGTATGGCACTTAACTGACTGACTTAGTTACAAGTTTGCCTTCAATTTACTAGCATGCGGTTAATTTTCCGCTTTAGTCTGGTTTTCGACAAACTGGTTATGTTGCTAACAGCCCGGATTTTTTTCTTAATTTTTTGTTATAACTTGAACACTAACAGAAGTGAAAGTTATTTTTCCACAAAATTGAAAGTTTATTTACAGAGAAATACTTATAAAATACTTATAAACTCCCGAATAAAATGCAGCTTCGTTTCCGTGAGAGCTCTAGTGGGATTTTTTTTTTACATAAGTGACATGCGTTTTTTCCAGTTTATTTACGTAATTATTTTTCACAAGGTCGTAAAAAGTGGCCTCATATTTTATATAGGGTTTTTATTAAAATGTTTTCACAGAAATAAATCGCCAGTGCAAGGAAATTAATTATTTCCGCAAACCATTTTACAGATGTTACAAACAAAATAACAAAACAGAAATATATATATATATATATATAATGTAGTACACTTGGTATGTAATCCGGGTAAATTCCAAAGGAGACGAACTCGAGAGAACTCAATGTTAAATTCATTTATTTAACAGAGTAATATTTTAACGGATTTTTAATTATTAGTTTGGATTATCCAATACTAATAATTAATCCAAACTAATAATTAAAAATCCGTTATGTATATATATATATATATATATTCTTTCGTTTTTTTAATCATTTCACCCCGAGCAAGACAGAAATGCCACTGATGTGCAGGGTCTACATAAATGTAAAAAGATTAATTAGAAAAGAGTGAGGACTACAATCTAGTTAGAAAGGAACAATAGAAAGCTGAGAATGCAGGTGCGATGACAGATACATAGGTGGAGAGAAAGGGAAGGTTATACGGGGGTGGGGAGAGAGCTAGAGTTTAGTGGTTAGTAGATGAGTATTTAATTTAATTTAAATTTCTGGAGGTTGTAGCCGTCAGGAAAGCAAGAATACGGGAGCGAGTTCCACAGGCGGGAAGTGTGAGAGAAGAAGCTGCAGGAGTAGAATTGTCGTCTGCGTTTGGCTAACCTGACTGTGAATGGGTGGGACCCAGTTGCCAGTCTGGTTGCACGAGTAAACACCTGTTGAGGAGGCACCAGTGACTTAAGTTCGTCCGAGCAGAAGCCATGAAAGTATTTATAGAATAGACAACGGGAGGCCACATTTCGACGATGGGGAAGTGGCTGCAGTCGAGCCACCAGATCAGTACCTATCACATTACAGACTCTCCTTTAGAGCCTGTCAAGACCATATATATATATATATATATATATATATATATATATATATATATATTAATTCAGATACTTTAATCCAAGCGGAAAAAGCAGGAAGGTAAATTCCAAAAACCCGATCCTAATTAATATTAAAAATGTTATTTTAATATTAAAAAATGATACATAAAGAGCTCCCTGTAATAAAATATTACAGAGCAAATATAAAGTTTCTGAAAGGATTTTTCTCTTGCTGAGGTGATGTGTTATCCCCCATGGGGATTTTCATATCCAAATGACCTCCAACATCATTGAATTAATTCTTTTTTAATTTATATATATATATATATATATATATATATATATATATATATAAGTTTGAAGTAATTTTGTAAGAACAAAAATAATTTTCTTTTAACGTTACGTTCTCATGAAAATATAAATCTATTATAAGTATAGATTTTCTTAGCATGTGACGTCTCTAAGAAAAGAAATAAGTCAATTAACTCCTCACGTAATAAGGTTTACTACATTATAAAATAAACAATGTTTCCAGCTGAGAAAAATTAGCAAAGTAAAAGAAACCAGGCAAATTACGTATTTTAAATATTGAAAGAAAGAAAAAACATATGAGAAAATTTTTTTTTATTGGCTTGAAGGTAAAATACGAAAATGGAACAGATAAATAATGTTTCTAAAATTGACGATTCAACGATAAAAACGAAAACATTGTGATTTCTATATCGTCTATACGTACCTCTCTCTGTGTTTATGTGCCCGAGCGTGTGTGCGAGCGCGCGCGCGCGTGTGTGTGCGTGTGTGCGCGCGTGCGCGTGTATAATTGATTGATTTTTTTACGCCCTATCTATCTTTTGCAGGTATATAAGCCAGAAAAGGCAAACTATTTTTGGATTGTAAGAATTTTTTTGGGAGATAATAATGATTTTTACTCATGCGAGTTCTGTTAATTAACCCTTAACTGGGGATAAGAGGCCGGTTCATACTTTTCACTCAGTAAGTTACGCTTAAGTGAATATAACGAAAACGACTGGAATTGGAACTTAGCACTTCGAGTTTCAAATCCGAGCCGTTATCCGATAACACCACCCGTATATCCAAGCCGTCACCCATCTGACAAGGCTCGACGTTGCTTAACTTTAGTGATCGTACGAGAACCAATGTTTCAATGTGTAATGGTCGTAAGCCTTCTGTGTGTGTGTGTGTGTGTGTGTGTGTGTGTGTGTGTGTGTGTGCGTGCGCGCGTGCGTGCGTGAGTGCGAGTTTTTGTGCGTATGTGTGCCGTGTAATGTCTTCTTCTTTCTAAAGACGTAACTTGTGGGAAAAAACATAGTATATAATATATTAAATTTCCAATACATTAAAAACTCGTTACTTTTGTGCTGACTGTCTTCCTATGCTACCAATACCAGCAGCTTCACCCTCCCCACTTAAAAACAAAAAAAAAAGAATTTCTTTAAGAAGCAAATTTTCAAGCTTGGAAAAAAAATTGTGAGAAGCTACCCTTGTGCAAATTAATTGAAACAAGTGCTGTAGTTTTCTTTCATTAGACCCACTGAAATAACAGGGTGTAATCGATTTGTAATTTTTCCTTCAGAATAAGTCTTTTGCAGTGATGTGCAGTAACATAAATCTATTTTCGGGGTTTATAGTGACATTTGTTTGGCCTTGAAAAATATTGCGCCATCTGTGATTGCATCAGATTTTTATCACGTCCAGAGACTATTGTCTCGACTATCAATTAGTTGTCCTACGGCCATTGTCTGCGACGGACGTTAATCCAAGGAAGCGTACGAAAATTGTAACGCTGCATGAACACACTGGCAAGCTTTACAGATGAATACGAATTTATTTTTGTATCGCCTTGAAAAATATTGCTTAATCCGTGATTGCTTAATCCGTGATTGCATCAGATTTTTATCACGTCCAGACACTATTGTCTCGACTTTCAATTAGTTGTCCTACGGCCATTGTCTGCGATGGACGTTATAGGTTGAACCCTTATCTCTCCGATATATAATGTTAGCATCTTAAAGTATAGGTTGAACATTTATCACCTCCTTTTTATAATATTAGCATCTTCAAGTATTGGGTGAAGCCTTATTTCTCCGATATATAATCTTAGCATCTTCAAGTATTGGGTGAAGCCTTATCTCTCCGATATATAATCTTAGCATCTTCAAGTATAGGTTGAACATTTATCACCTCCTTTTTATAATATTAGCATCTTCAAGTATTGGGTGAAGCCTTATCTCTCCGATATATAATCTTAGCATCTTTCAAGTATTGGGTGAACCCTTATCTCTCCGATATATAACCTTATAAACTACAGTTCTTACCACTCCGTCTTGCGCTCATGGAACAACTTCATTCAATAACCTTTTACGGGGAATGGTACTTGGGTCTTGTACTGGATAAATATTCGAAAAAAAGACAAAAATGGATATGACAAAATCGTCTTTGTAAAACTTGTAAATGTGTTCTTAAAAATATGACAGCATACATTATTTACGCCGCTCGGGCTGTTGTCCTCGTCTTTATTGTCATGTTTACGGCGTTTCATTCTTTGTACGCTCCGGCCTTCTTCAGGTGCTAGGAATTTCGAACCGAACCCTTTATTTTGATCACTGGGGTATATCATTCTCATTTTATATGAGATGCCACTTCCGGATGCCACTACCGGATTTTATGTTGATTTAACTCAACTCTCTAATTAATTTGTTCAACGGCCGAAAAGTCGTAAACATGGCAATAAAGATGAGGAAAAAAGTCCGAACAGTGTAAATAATGTAAATACTACCTCATCTCAGAAGTATAGACAAATATAGAAGACCGGAGCGTACAACGGCCGAAACGTCGTAAACATGGCAATAAAGATGAGGAAGACAGACCGATCAATGTAAATAATGTAAATACTACCTCATCTCAGAAGTATAGACAAATATAGAAGACCGGAGCGTACAACGGCCGAAACGTCGTAAACATGGCCATAAAGATGAGGACGACAGACCGAACAATGTAAATAATGTAAATACTACCTCATCTCAGAAGCATAGACAAGTATCGATAGCATAATTTGTTTATTACAAATTAGTATCTGTCAATGTTTCTCCAATTAAGTATTATAATTATTTACATTATTTTACACTATTTACATTTTTTGGGACTGTTGTCGTCGTTTTTACTGGACACATAGCCAAGTTTGTTTGTTTTTTTGTTTTTTTTAATTATATCACCCCAAGCAAGGCGGTACCACCACTGACGTGCAGGGGGCTATATAAGAGTAAAAAGATTAGATAGGAGGAGAATAAAGAGAAAGACGAACCAGTTAGAAAGGAGCAAGAGAACGATGAGAATACAGGTGTAATGACAGTTGCGAAGGTGGAGAGAAAGGAAAGGATCTACAGGGCGGTGTGGAAAGAACTAGAATCAAGTGGTTAAGAGATGGGTATTGACACTGCATTTAAATTCTTGGAGGTTGCAGCCGTCAGGAAAGCAACAATATGGAAGCGAGTTCCACAGGTGGGAAGCGTTGGCTGATTGACCCTAAAAATAACTTGGCCAAAAAGTTGTCAATTCAATTCCTAGCGAGAACAAATAACTTGGGGCGTTATCAAGGCAAATTAACTAAAACTGAGTTATGGTACATGGAATTAGCACAATCTTCCCCTGTAGACTAAATAAAGTGTTTGTTTCGATATTCCAAAGTATATTACCTGAAGAAGGTCGGAGCGTACAACGCCCGAAACGTCGTGAATGTGACAGTAAATATGAAAAAATAACTCGAACAATGTAAATAGTTAGAAATTATTAACTTATTATTAAATTAGTATTACAATTAATATTGCAATTAGTAGAGTCTTTAAACGGATGAAGGGGCGTTGAAAAGTACTTTAACCTAAACAAAAAGAAATTGAAATATCTTCTCTTGTTTGGACAGATTTTGGGAAGTGAGTCAGGTAGAAAAAAACTTCAGCGCCATTTTGTTTAAAATCTATAAATAAGCCAACATTGCAAGAGGATAATTCTATAATTGCAAAATGTTACAGAAGTTAATTGACAAAAAACTTAGTTCCTTTTAAGTTATTTTCTTTTTAGACGATAAATATAATTCATTCGAATGCAAATTTTCGAAACTTAAAATCTTTGTTTGTTTCTCCCACGTCATCAGTTTTTCAATCATCGATCTGTAAATCGAAAATTTGTCGTCTGCCTCAAAAGATGAAGAATGGTCATAGATCCCATTTCTCCCCCAACAAATAAGAATATAAAAAATGAAACAAGTTGCACAGAACAGATGCGATCCTGGTATGCAATTGGCTCAGAATTATTTTCAGATTATTTTAATTTTAAAGAAATGTAGGCATCTAGGCAACATTCAGTGATACTAAAAGCTGTTCAGGATTAAATTCCATCATCCTGGCGCAGAAGGATGCTAAATATAAACATTCAATCCCATAAATATTTAAAATTTTGATTTTCGACCATAAAAATCTATTTTAATTCAATTCTAAAACCTACCCGAGGCTATCCGGCCATTGGACAATTTCATTTTGTGAAAAAGTTTAAATTATTCGTTTGATTTTAATCACAACAGCACCGAGAAATTGATTTAAATTCCACTCGGAGAAGAAATTGTAATTAAATAAGCAGGAAACGTTAAAAAGTATTTTGATTATTCAAAGAAAAACTGATGGAAATTCCTGTAAATTATAAGGATTTTGGTTTTTGAAAGTTGCACAAAACTCGATTGTCCTCCAAATGTAAAGTTATTCAATTGATTTTCTATTTTGCTTTCTGTTTTTGATAGAAATAGCTCCTTAGCTTTGAGAGTTAAAACTTGTGTATATATGAATTTATCTAAAGAAAAAAATTTTTGAAAATTAACCTAATGATCTATTATCGATTACTTTCGGTTCGTGCTGATTTATTAATCATATTCTAAAAAGAACTGTGGGTTCGATTTTTTTGTTCTCCACCTAGCAGCAGCAACATCTGCTTGGTCAGTAAATATAATTGATAATGTATCTTCCTCCTCCCTCTAATTATCGATCTCTCTTATCAATTCAGATATTAAAAATTTAAGTAAAGCAGTAAAACTCTGGCCTTTCTTTAAAAAAAAAAGAAAAAAAAACAAACTCACACGACTACATATACGTTTAGCAATCCGTAACGACTTATCAGAAATAAAATAGCAATAAAAATATTTTTAAATGTGTTTTTAAAATTTGCTTGAAATACAGGGTGCGATGAGTAAATTGTCACCATTTTATATTTTTAATTTTGCGCATGAACGTTGTGTATTTTGATTTTGTCGACTGTACAGTATAGTAGAGTCAGTTGGGAACTGTGTGTGAGAAAAAAGAGCACCATGACGCAATTCAGTGCGCCAGAAATTTGGAAACAACATGCTTTAATAATCTTGGAATTATTTCGAACTTTTGTTCTCATCTTGGCTTATATAGATGTTATAAACACAACGTTTCGATTAAGTACCCTCTGGTCAGCATCAGGTGTCCATAGGTTGTGTCTATTATAGCACCTATATCAACCAAGATGAGAACAAACATTCGAAATAATTCCAAGATTATTGAAAATTACTCATCTCAGAAATAAATACAAAATATGATTTACTGTTTGGCATTCGCACCGGAAGTTACAATACGAACATTTCAGAGTGTCTGGGCGTCAATCTGGGAACAATGAAGAAGATTCGGAAAGAGTTGAATGAATCTAATGGTGATTACGAAGGTGGGGCAGCTCGATAAACTCATTCTGATCGTTCTGATAAGAAAAGAACTGCCAAATTTGTTGTTGAGGGCTCCAAACTTAAGACAGATGCCTACACCAAGTGCTTCGAGGAGGAAATGCTGCTCTGAGTCAAGAGGGTGGCTTCTGAAAGACCCTATATCTGATAACTGAACTCTGCACCATGCCACGCATGGTCCTGAGTATGACGGTAAACTGCATCCGGCAGCAAGGCCTCTGATTGGGAGGTTGTGAGGAGCATGGAACTAACTCTTAATTGCTGTTGTTCCCAGGTCCACCCTGACCCGGAGTGGTAGCGCTTGTTAGAGTCCTAGCTATGGGCAAATAGTTAGTGCGTCAAAACACTATGAAAGTATAAAAACAGACTTTTATAGAAAAATATACATGTTTGAAGGATAAATATTACCAACAATACATTTTTGAAGGAAAAAAATTATACGCATAAGACATTTTTCAACGAAAAATTTTTTTTGCCGTAATTAATTTTTGAAGGAAAAAAAATATTACCAGAAATTTATTTTTGATTAAAAAACTGGAAGACATCTTCAGTTTGCTAAAATAAAAAATAACTTTTTCATCAAAATCTGACTAAATCAACGTTCTCACTATAACTGAAAATTAAAAAATACCTTAAAACCCCACCTTTTGGCATCAAATAACCCACAGAGGTGTTGATATGCCGTTAAACTAAACTCAAACCCAAACTATGCTATGCAATTAGAAAACCCTGTTAGACAATTTCTTCGAGAGTATCACTCCTCACATCTGACTACATAACTCCTCACACTGTAACTCTCTTGATTTTTGTGTGTAAGGCGCAGGTGATAGAGAGAACATCAAAACTCCTTGTAACACCAAAGATGGACGGATGGAAGGATTATAGAAATATTAAACAATTTAAACAAGGACACCGCCCAAAAGAGTTACAGGAGATTCCGAAATTATCTGGACGGCATGTTTGAAGCCAATGGCGGTTTTAATGAATAAATTTACTCTTTAGTATTTCAAGATATTTTTGTGTAATTTTGATAATATCTATCTAAACTTATTTATAAATTGAACTTTGTCTGTGTGTGTGCGTGTGTATCTGTGTGTGTATGTCTGTGTGTGTGTCTGCGTGTGTGTGTGTGTGTGCGTGTGTGTGTGTCCGTTACCTATAGACTCCGAAACGACTGAACCGATTTTCTTGAAAATTTACACAGTTGTACTGTTGTACTATAAGCGTCTGCGAGTGTTCTTAGCTAGGTTTTGTGTCGAGGTACCCCCGATAAATATTGAAAATTGATAATCGAAAAAATCGGGTTATAGAAGGAGTGGTCCGATTTTAATCAAATTTGATACACTCATAGACAAAGACATAAGAAACGAGATTCAGAAATTTCAAGGTCGCAGTTCTTACAATAGTGGAGAAAATCGATAATATATATATATATAAAACACAAGATGTTTGTGTGTGTGTCTGTTTATCTGCCTGTATGTCTGTATTTTTTTCATCCCCTTTATTTTAGTTTTTGCTTCGGGTTTGGCTCTAAGTAGGTATAAATGTAGTTTTTATTCTCATCCATGATACCATTTTCTCAGAGGACTTATTTAGCCTTCAAAATTCAGTTTACGACGAAAAACTTATTTGATATCGATAGCAGGAAATCAAAATTTGACTTACATCAATTCCTTTTGCTTTCAGTCTACGTTTTCGCTTTAACTGGAAACAACTATTGCTGTTTAGTCTTTCGTGCCAACGTCCAAAGAATCTGAGCTCCAGGACCATGGGTTAGTTTTAAAGCTTTCATTACAGCCGAGCAACGTCGGGCTATACTGGTAGTATCTGTTAAAATGAGAGGTCAGTATTATTTTCATTTTTGCGTAATTTATAATTCATCCATCGTACATTGTAGATGTCAAAATTTACAGACATTTAAAGAAAAAAAATTCAACTGAATATTTTTAGCTTTCAATATGCGACCATTAAAAGCATTTTTAGCTGCACAAAATTTACCTTTAGTGTCAGTTTAGATTTTAATGTTGAAGTTGTAGTGGATAAGAAATTAGGAATTAAAATCAACCTTCTTCTTCACTTTCACAAAAATTCAAAATGACGTGTGAAATCCTGGTTTTTCCCAAATAGAAAAAGGAATGACCATGTGCTTAAAGAAAATGTTAAAAACCAGATTTCGCAAGTAGGTGTTAAATTGATTTTTGACCAATGGTAGCGACTTGCAAGACTTAAGAACTTTGCGAGTCAGTGCGAAATTTAAAAAGGACAATATAAATGACCTTGGCATCAGTCAAGACAGTCAGGGATGGAAGCAGCAAAGACGACAAGCTAAAATGTAATAAAAAAATGTAACGGGAGAAGCTTCACGCTGACCCGAACATTCGTCCTCTTTCTCTTTTCTTTCTCGTGTACTGATTTCTTTTACTTCTTCTTCTCCATCCAAAGACATTCCTGCTGGATACATACATACATACATACATACATACATACATACGCATATACAATTACAACAATTACTACTATGAACATTTTCTGTAACTCTTCACACTCTTAACTCTACTTTCTAATAGAACAGTAATTTCTACGAATTCTTGTTATTCATTTCTTTAAGAAATTTCCATTTTAACATGAAAAATGTATATTTTATTCATAGTCCACTATTCCACACTATTCCACACATTGCAACCAGCTTCAACCTTCCGATGATAATTCTGAGCTCCAGGACCATGGATTAGTTTTAAAGCTTTCATTACACTCGAGCAACTATTAGATAGATAGATAGATAGATAGATAGATAGATAGATAGATAGATAGATAGATAGATAGATAATTAGTTAGACTCTGTAAGAATGCACTCCGTAAATTTATGCCAATATAAACCTTCGAAAAAACCATTAACAAACAGAACCTGAATCCGCTATTCCACACTATTCCACACATTGCAACCAGCTTCAACCTTCCGATGATAATTCTGAGCTCCAGGACCATGGATTAGTTTTAAAGCTTTCATTACACTCGAGCAACTATTAGATAGATAGATAGATAGATAGATAGATAGATAGATAGATAGATAGATAGATAGATAATTAGTTAGACTCTGTAAGAATGCACTCCGTAAATTTATGCCAATATAAACCTTCGAAAAAACCATTAACAAACAGAACCTGAATCCGTTACAATCCGGCGTACTAAGTCGTCGGATAAATGGGGAGAAAAAAAAAGAGACCAGCGGAGCAAGAACAAACATTCAAGATTCCGCAGTAAAGAAAAAAAACCCAAACGGAACCAAACACAAGAAAAACTGCTCAATACGAAAGTACTAAAATACAATAGTAGAGCAAAAACACACGAAAAATTTAAAGTGAGCCAAAACCTACCGCGGTCTCACACTACGGATCGTCAGGGAAAAGCCTTTTCCCTGACGATCCGTAGAGTGAAACCGCGGTAAGTTTTGGCTCACTTTAGATTTTTTGTATATATATATATATATATATATATATATATATATATATATATATATATATGCGTCTATCACGTATCTTGGTTTTTCCCAAACAGAAAAAGGAATGACAATGTGCTTAAAGAAAAATTTGTAAACCAGATTTCGCAAGTAGGTGTTAAATTGATTTTGACGAATGAGAGTGACTTGCAAGACTTGAGGGCTTAACGATTCAGTGCGAAATCTAAAAAGGACAATAAAAGCTCAGATCAGCGTCAGTCAAGAAAGTCAGTGGATGAAAGCAGCAAAGACGACAAGCTAAAATGTAACGGGAGAAGCTTCAATTGACCTGGACATTTGTCCTCTTTCTCTTTCCTTCTCGTGTGCTGATTTCTTTTACTTCTTCTCCTCCATCCAAAGACATTCCTACAAAACAAACACATACATCCGGTGACCCGGACATTCGTCCTTTTTCTCTTTCTTTCTCGTGTGCTGATTTCTTTTACTTCTTCTCCTCCATCCAAAGACATTCCTACAAAACAAACACATACATCCGGTGACCCGGACATTCGTCATTTTTCTCTTTCCTTCTCGTGTGCAGATTTCTTTTACTTCTTCTCCTCCATCCAAAGACATTCCTACAAAACAAACACATACATCCGGTGACCCGGGCATTCGTCCTTTTTCTCTTTCTTTCTCGTGTGCTGATTTCTTTTACTTCTTCTTCTCCATCCAAAGACATTCCTACAAAACAAACACATACATACGTACGTATGCATTAACTCTTTCAACAATTACTACTACGAACATTTTCTACAAATCTTGATACCTATAATTTTATCATTGAACACGAACTCTACCCTTAACTTCTTAATAATGTTTCTAATTGCATATTAACTTCTACAACTTGTGTTATTCTTTCCTTTTAATAAATTTCTATTTTAGAATGAAAAAAACGTATATTTTATTCTTACACTATTCCACACTATTTCACACATTCCAACCAGCTTCAACCTTCTGATGAAAACCTTCTGATAATTCTGATGATGATAATTCTGCATAAAACTTGTAAGCTGCAGGGATTTCGGTTAAGTATGACACAAGGCCGAATCAAATAAACATTAACCCCCCCCCCCCCCTATAACTACAAAGTAAAACACATTTTCGAGGTCAAATATCAAAATTTAAAATGTTACGGGGTCAAATTTAAAATGTTACGGGGTCAATGTGAGTTTCACATCTGTCAACGCTACTCTTGGGTCCTTGGAATTTTGTCCTTTTAATGCCTGGCTAGCATATAATAGTGTCACTCGACGGCATTCATTTGTAAAAAAAAAAGGCTCGGTTCATTTTCTCTGCGAAAACCTAAATTAGTATTTAAATTGGTATTATTATTAATCATATTGTTACCCAAATTTGGATTCACATATATTGATATGAAGAAGTACAATAATTGCCTTATTCTTTTATTTTGTTAAAAACAACAAAAACAAATAATTACTAGATAAATGACAATATCTTTCTGAAATTTTAAAAATTTAATCAATAGCGTGTGTGTTTAAAACTGTTTACCGATCGACACAGCCTTCTATTTACAATGCTCATTATTCAAATTTGTGACCTTCAAATGCTTAAATTAGAACAACAGAGAATTCTAAAACTGTCCTTGTTCACAATCGGGCTTTCTACAACCATAACTCATTCGATTGGATTTTTACTCAACTGTCAGATATCAGGTGTCTTTCTGATTGGCTACCTCGTTTTAGGTTCAAGTGACCAGTTTTTCAAAGTCCAAACAGGTCCATACTTATCACCTTCGCTGTTTACTTATCGCCAGTACGCCATGTGATATGTCTGAACGTGACTGTTAAAAACTGGTGTTACAAAACAACTAATAATATCGAGCGCTTATGACCCATAAACGCGTCATGGACACCACGTGATACGCGAAGGACCAGAAGGCCACCAGAAGAACAGCCGCCATCCGCTTTTTTTTTTTTATGGACATGTAACAAAATTCTCAAAGACCTTCACCGAGTTTTTTTTTTTCATTTACATCGTGTGAATGGATAACAGATGTGTATCTATATACGTCGGTCGACCCACCCAGAGTCGAAGGAAAAATAAATGGGTGTTTAGCTGAAAAGCGTGTGAATTTAACAAATTTAGTAGACTTTTATTTTAAATTTCATTCGTTCGTTCTCTCTTTCTCTCTCTTTCAACTTGTTTCTCTATTTCTTCTTTATTCCTTTCTCTATCACTCTTTTACGCAAATTCTTTCCCGTTAATATTTTCTTTCATTATCTCTCTCAAGATCCCGACCCCTCTTGTTATAATCTCTTTATTCCCGAAATGTTAGGAACTATCTGATTCCTTAAAGATTAAAGAATGTGAGTGAGTGTGAGACAGACAGGGACTTAAGCAGAGAGAGAGAGAGAGAAAGGGATCGAAGGTTATCAGTAAGAAAAAAGACTTAGGAGATAGATCCTACATAAACTTTTAAACTTGAACTGTGGGGATTGAATATTTTAATTAGTAAGCGAAAAGGAAAAAGCTCTTTCGGAGTTAGCATTTTTTACTTTTATTTCGGCAATGGAGTTGGGACAGGATGGGGGAGGAGTAAGGTTTGAGTGCAAAGTACCGTATGTGGAGGAGGAGCAAGAGAAAGAAAAGTGGGTGGTTTGATCTTCTGAGAGAAAAAAAAAACTAATTTGATTCTGACAGCAAGATAGAGAGAGAGGGAGAAAGAAAGAGAGAAAGGCTGCTTGCTCACCGAGACCTTGACACTTTTTACTTCGTCAACGCCGCAATCAAGCAGACAAAGAAAGAGACGACACACATAAACACACATATGGAGATTGTGTGAGAGAAAGGGAGAGAGACATACCCACCCTGCTTTCCTTTCTATTTTTCCACACTGTTATTTTTTTGCTTTTTTTTTTTCACTTCCATCCCACCCAGAAACATACCAGTTAACTTTTTATTGACTAAATCTAGGTTAGAAACGTGACAATAAAATGTTTTCAGCGTTACTTGCAACATTCCACTGTGAGAGAAAGAGAAAGAGAGAGCAAGAGAGTGAAAGAGAGGGAAGGTTAATTTTTAACTGGCTACCAGTTTGCGACTGACTTCGCTACAATGACGAACTGGTATTTACTAAACATCGTCCCGTCTGTCTGACACATGGTTACAAGTGCGTGGCACTCAGTAAAGAACTTATCACTTTTTTCAAGTGTTTAATTTTTTTGTAATAATTTTAAAAATTCTCAAGATTTTTTTTATTTTGAAAAATAAATTTGGTCTGCTGATTTCTCTGTACAAATAAATATCCCCTACCCATTTCTTAAATTTTTGGATCTTTTTTTGTTCTTCTTCTATGTGCCTTGTCCTTTCAGGACGTAGGCGATCATGACCTTCCACGTCTCCCTATCCCTGGTGGCTCTGAGCACGCTTTCTCCTGATACACCATGCAACCCCCGTTCTGTCATCCACTAGCTCAAGTACATAAACTTAGAATATAAAATGTATAGAAACTAGCATGGCCATAAAATGAGGGATCGGTTTATATATTGATTATAATATTGAATTGATCCCCCATTTTATACCCATATTATAATTTCTTATAAACAGTTGGCATATATCTTCTTCTATGTGCCTTGTCTTTTCAGGACGTAGGCGAGCATAGCCTTCCACGTCTCCCTATCCCTGTTGGCCCTTAGCAACATGCAACCCCCGTTCTGTCATCCACAAGCTCAAGCCCATTTAGACATTTGTTTTCTTTTTCTCTCATTCAGAGATTGTTTTTTTACGGAATAGTTCATGAGTTACGAGGTATTGGTAGGAAGTGTTAAATACCCTTCTTTCTTTTCTTTCTTTCTTTCTTTTCTTTCTTTCTTTTCTTTTCTTTCTTTCTTTCTTTTCTTTCTTTCTTTCATTTTCTCACTGAAACCAAGTATTGTTTTTTATCCCCCCTTTCCAGTAATCAAAACAGAATAGGCCACTATTTTTTAGGTATTTGCAGGGCGTAAGGGTCGTGCGAACAAACGTAGGGCGAGACAAGTACAAATAACATAACAGCATTCCAAATGTGTGAATGACAATTTGTTGGGCCATTAGCCTTGTTTTTAAATCCTTTCAACGCAACTTGCTATCGATGCCTGTCTCGATAATAAGCTTGATCAGACCAATTGATCACCAAATTGGCTGGTGATCTAAAAAACATGAGCTACCGTCAGTTGTTAAGTGGGACAAAGGATTGCTTGTTAACGATAACGCCCTCAAAACGGATTGCTCCCTATTAATCATTTGAGAGACTCTTGAGGCTGAGACTAACCTCCATTAGAGTGACTCGTCGCGCTTTCTCAGGTTAACATTCTTGGCTGAAATGAAATGGAAAGATTATATCGAATCCATTGTTAGGTCTGTTGTTAAAAAATCTGTTCCCTATTTTGTGCTAAATAATCTTCTCTCTTGTATCTCTTCTGAATCTTACTTATCTTTAAATCTACCATTCATCTATGCGTCGAATATTGCTGTCACATTGGTCCTGCTATATATTTAGATTCTTGATAAAATCCAAAAGAAAAGTCAGCAATATTATTGGTCCTGACCTGGCATCTTAGTTTCAGTCTCATTTTCACCGCCATAATATAGCCTCATTATGCCGTTTCTATAAATTCTTTCATGTTCAGATGTGCTCTCAATTGCGTGCAAAGGGGAGGATCGATGGAGCGTGGCCTTAGGCGGCACTCCCTAGCGGTAGGAGCACTTCCGATGGAGTATCAGTATATTATTTTCGTTTTTATTTAGCAAAATTAGATATTAAAAATAAGTAAAATAGATTTAATTTTAGTTTTGAAATGTTTATATTTGGCTACTTGTAATTTAGCCAAATTTGTGAAGAAAATGTTAGGTAGGGTTCAAATAACGCCAGCATGTTTTGAAAAACGTCTCCCAAAAGCGCTGTCTGGCGATAGGGATGGACCCCTTATACACGGTGATCAGTTTGGTTGGTTATTAAGTATCAGTCAATTAAGTGCCATACGTGATACATGCTTGGGCGATCATGTCTCAAAAGAGACATAACTGACTGAGCAGAAGATTATCCCGTAGTAGGTTGCCATTGCTTTCTGCGGTAGACTGGTTGCCAACCAAGGCTATAGAACTCAATCTGTCCTATTATTTAACCCATAACTGGAGGAAAGAGACGGAATAATACCTTTCCCAAGGTTATTTGTGCGTAAGTGAATGCAAGGAATTCAACTGGGATTCGAAATCGGCCCCCCGATTTGTCGTTCCAGTTGCTATTAAGTATAGTAAGTCCAAAAGAAAATACAAACTTTGTAGACTGTTGCGATTTTGTTTGCGGGTGGAGGTAGGAGCCGTCAGTCGGAATTGTTCTCGTTCCTTAATAATGCTTCTGCTTTCTAATTCTTTCACACCCAGTAACCCTTCTTATGTCTTAGTGGCTTTATTGTCTTGCTTGGAGTGATTTCGATTTTAAAAAAGAATTTGTCTTTCCTGTGACATTAAGCAAATGTTTGAAATGTCACTGATAATTAAAATGATCTTTCACTAGAAACAAAGAGAGTTCTAGAATGCTATGTGATGTCAGTTCTTCAATATGGCAGTGAATGTTGGACAATAACATCAAAGATGAAGGAAAAGCTTAAAGCAGCGGAAATGTGGTTCTAGAGAAGAATGCTGCGAATATCATGGACCGAGCATGTGAGCAATGATGAGGTTTTGGAAAGAATGGCAACGAAAAGAAAATTAATAGTGAGCATCAGAAAGAGACAACTGAAGTTCCTGGAACATGCAATGAGGAAAGAGGGCTTGGAGAACCTAATACTAACAGGGCAGATAGAAGGAAAGAGAGACAGAGGAAATCAGCGGATAACATATTTGAAAGGCTTGAGCAGGTGGATGACTGAACGAGGGTTGTGTGGTGTAACAGGAGAAAGCGTGCTACGAGCCACCAGGTATAGAGAAACGTTGAAAGCCATGATCGCCTACGTCCTGAAGGGACAGGGCACATAGAAGAAGAAGAAGTGAAGCGAGAAAGTCTATTATTATTATTATTATTATTATTATTATTATTATTATTATTATTAATGTATGCTTTACAACTCATATAACCAGAGAGTGTCATTCACTGACGACGTGTGATCTTGTGATGTTCTTTGTGGAAGACGAAGCGTCCATTACTAATTGATATTTACGAGTCGACTCGGCGTAACTTGGATCATGAAATAATACAGGAAATAAGGAAACACGAAAAGGCGAAAGTAACCAGAACAACAATATATTAACAAAGGTTACATAGAGTTGAAAGCATGCAAATCAAATAAGGAAAGAAAAGTTCTTTCCCTTTGTCTGGAGAGAAACGTAAATGTTCGATAGAAGATTAAATTGAATCAAGTTCAGTTTGAATAACGTTAATGTACATACTGTTAATGTCTGTTTCCAATTGGAGTTTTTTTAGCGTTGTGTGTGCATGCTGGTGAGAAATAAAAATTAGTGCGCGTGTGTATGCGTGAGTTAGGTAATAAACATGTCTGCTCTCGCCCGGGACGAAACGCCAAACTGCTGGAACACGTGAGGCTCCTGGCTTATATCAGCATGCCGTTAGCGCGGGAAAAACTAGGGTTATCACGTGAACGCTGAATGACCATGTGTGTGTGGGTGTGAATGTATCAAACCTTACATCTTGACTGTCACATACTGATAGCAACATACATTAATCAGCGGGCACGTTTTAATGCCAACATTGGAATTTTATACAACCTATCGCACAACTATGAATTCAAGATGACAAAATTATTCAAGTACAGAGCTTTAACTGTCTGGGGAAGTGTTTTAACAGAGGATGTAAAATGTCATTTCTGAAATCCAAAATCGCGATAAAATGGAAAAAGACGTTTTTTAAAAGTTAAGCAAAGTATTATGAAACCGGAAATGTTCGTTAGAAACAAATAAATGGGTGACAAACTGCTATGTAATATCAACGGTTTTATATGGCTGTGAATGCTGGATTTCCTCACAGACGAAGAGAAGACTTGAGGCAACAGTAATGTGGCTCTACAGAAGGATGCCGAGAATACGATGAACGGAGAGGAAATTTTAAGAAAATGAAAACAAAAAGACATACTTAAAACTAAAAAAAGAAAGCTGAAATTTAACACTCACATGACATACGAAGGCAAAAGGTGCAGGGTGAAGCAGCGGATCATCTACCTGGTGAGATTAAGTGAATAAATAGCAGAACCGGGTGGGAGAGGGGTTAAACAGACAAACATTGTTAAAAGTTACAAAGAATAGGAAGTTGAGGAGTGCCGTAATCACACACGTTCTGAAGGGATATGGGGCAGAAGATGTTGCATGTGATTAGAAAAAAATGGTACTTTTGAAAATAGTTGGAAATTTGTGTCAATTCAATTCAATTCTTCATTCAGTTTTTTTATTTATTAGTTTTAAAATTTTCAGGTCATTTATGAATTTGTTTTGTTTTTTTTAACTTAAGATCTGTTAAGAGCCCAAAAAAAAAAATGATATATTGATTAAAGAAAATAAAGAAATTCATCACCGAATATTATTCCTGAATATAAAAATAAAAAGCTAAGTTAATAAAGCATTAGCGAGTTATTTAAGATTTAAACATTTTTTTATTTTATTTATGAAGAGTTTGTACTCTTATAACTTCATAAGTCGTACTATTTAAACAAACATTTTCTTCTTGTTTGTTATATTCACAAAGTTATGGCCTTCTTCCAAGCGTCTATTTTTGAAATTTCAAACTAAAACACTTTTATATCCAATCCACAAATATATAGATTGTTTTCATTCCATTTTTCATACGTAAGGGAGATAACTCGTATCAGTGTTGCTTGTCCGTTTCTTCCACTAAACCAGGGTAACTTTTAGCACTACCGAACCCAGGGATTGAACACAGAACTGCTAGAGAAAGAGATGCTTTTATTCGTCCATGTGTCTACCTAATATTAAAACTCAGTGTCCTGTCTCAGGTGATGTTTGTTTGTTTGTTAGTTTTTGTATACTTTCTTTCTATTTCCTTTTCTTTTCTTTTTTTAAGAGTATCCCAGATACTCACTTGTCGCTATCGCAGCAGACCTTTACTAAAAAAGTTATTACTACCAAAAATCTGTACTGATTCTATTTCTCCAGTGTTCTTCTGATTTTTTTTTAATCATTTCACCCCAAGCAAGGCATTCCACTGCCACTATTGCGCAAGGGGTTATATAGGGGAAGGTAAAGAGAAATAAGTGGTTAGATATAGGAAATGTCAGAAGTAGGGTGATAGATGGGTAAAGATACCCAGGCTGGGGTTGGGTAGATGGGAAGAGTGTTTGAGAGAATGGATGCGAGTTAGTGTGTTAGGAGGTGTCTATTGATCTTACATTTAAACTCCTGGAGATTGTAGCCGTCGGGGAAGCAATCATGTGGAAGGGAATTCCACAGTCAAGAAGTGCGAGAAAAGAAACTGTTGGAGAAGAAATTGCGGTTGCATTTTATCGGTTTCACTGTAAAAGGGTGGGATCTAGTTGCTAATCTAGTTTCTCGTGCAAATTCGTACCTAGCGGGCACCAGTGATATCCTGAATTTAATCTACAAAGTTCAATGACCACCATTTTCTCTCATATTTGATGGGCTAGAGGTGATTTCAGTGTCTCTTCTCGATATTCCTTCATTCATGCCTTTAATGGGCGACTGGTCTCTCTTTTGTATTCCTTGCAACAACTGTGTGAGATGGAGTACACGCAGATCTTGACCATGTTCTCTTCCGAGAAAAGGTCTAGTTCAGGGTAAAACTGCTTTTCTCATACCGTCCTGGATTGTAGATCCTTTGAGAGACTGTGACACATTTTTAATTGATATTCTAAACTCGTCTCTGTTCGTGGAAGGTGATTTTACGTTTGATTGGTAGGGTTGTTTCGAAGGGTTTTAATGCTCACACTCCTCCCCACAATTAGTCGCGTTATAAGCTTGTTTGAGTTGAATTGATTAAAAAATATGTTTGGGCCACCACATGAGATAGACGATCTCTTGAATCCATATTCTCTATATGTCATTTGCATAACTTGGATGGTTAATTGGTTATTTGATTTTTATATTTGTTTTTCATTAAAAACTGTATGAAAGGTTTTATTGTGTTCATATGGTCCATCATTACTTGCACATCTTTCCGGTAGCACCTGCTGTAACAAGTAAAATTTATGAAAACATTCAAGCATGTTCCCATTTATACCAACTGGATGGTGAGGTTGGATGTTGAGAGTCTATTCATTGCGATGGAGCTATATAAGTGGTTCCATTAGGATGAGAACCTGTGGTGATACCGACCGAGCAAAGGGAGGGACCGGATGTTTGCACCCTCACAACCAAAAAGCAAATGACCAAAACTCGATGGTGCAAAGCTGGCATCGCGTAGATGTTCCGGTTGAAAACTAAAAATTAATTAAATATTAAATTTCCAGTTCGCGAGCCTACGCGAATTTTATTTATCGGCCAATGGGAAGCCCAGAATCAAATACAAGTGTGAATTCCCAAATGATCTGCTGCGATCCAAAAAGTCGAAATAAAAAGCCGATACAGAAAGCATCGTCAGACAGACAGACCCAGGCTCGAGAGAGACGAGTGTAATTAGTAGCTCCCTTGACCCAAGTCAAGCGGCTTACTATGTTCGCCTCCCTTACCCCCTCTCATCTTATCTTTCGCTGTCTCAAAACTACTTACTGACCTAAGGAGCGAATACAAAGACATTCCTTACTTACAACGCTCCCACATTCCTAAGCATTAATTCTCTTTTCAGCATTTTATTGCCATAAACATTTTAACGTCCATTGGACCTATACTTCAAGTTTTATTTTAATTGTAAAAACCTTAATTGATATGTGTATATATAAAATGTTATTTTTCAACCCAATTTGCTTTTCTTGATTTATAATCATTTTATGACTTATAGTGGGCTATCTACAACGAGGCCAAATTCCATTAATCTGCAACAATATACAACTACCCTTCACTAGAACGGAACCCCACTATAAACTGGAAAAGAATGGATAACCCACTATAAACTGGTGACCCCGACGTGATCCAAAAATGTAGAAAGGGTCTCCATAGGTATCCTGATGCAGATATTGACATTACACTACCAGCCATAATTATTAGGCAACCCATAATTATTAGGCCACCCAAATGATGTATTTCATCGTATTTTTTAGTATTTATGGACAAGTGAATAATTATAAAAAAAAAATAGAATGGTTCTTTTGTTAATATTGAACAATAACATGTGCATCAAATGAATTTATAAATGTTTAATAATTAACTATATTGCAGTTTCATCAATGAAAGAATTAAGAAAATTTAGGGTGATTCGGACGAGTTCATTTTTGCTTCCTTGCCTTGTAAAATTTTGCAAAGTAATAATAACTAAAGAACCATTCTATTTTCATTTAGAATTATCCACTTGGCAATAAATACTAAAAATAGTATGAAATACATCATTTAGTTTAAAAATATGGGGCTGCCTAATAGTTATGGCCGGTAGCGTATATATAGACATATATAGCAAATCTAGAGGGTGCGATGGTTAAATTGTCGCTATTTGCCTTGTAAAATTTTGCAAAGTAATAATAACAAAAGAACCATTCTATTTTCATTTAGAATTAACCAGTTGACAATAAATACTAAATTTACACAACCAACATTTGTGGGCGGATCGGAATCCCTATGATACAATATAGACTAAACACCAGCATCCTTTTATGATTAATGGGTGGGATGGAATTATAGGAGCTGTCTACAGGGACTTTATTTCTAATACACTTTCAGACCTTACAGAGGATGTAAGTCTGTTAATACGAAGATGCATATGGTTTATTTATAATGGGGGTTCCGCACATTTTAGTCACATTGTTTGAGATGTAGCGGTTGACCTCTATCATGAAAGATAGATAGATAGGGAAGGAACAATTCCATGGCTTGCACCTTCCGCCGACCACGATTATATGGATATTTATCTGTGAAGACACCTAAAACAATTGACATTAAGAATGCAGAGACGCTTTATCAACGTGTCATTTATTATTGCGAAACCATTCAACACCGTATAAATGTTTTTGGAATGATTCACTAGTCAATGGTTTGTTTGTTTGTTTTTGAGGCTTAACGACCTATCAATCCTTATGGGATCATTTAAGGTCATAACCAATGATTTTTGGGTAAGGTTATTTTATTTTTACAACATTTTTCTTTTCACGATTCATTGGGATTTGTTTTTAAGAGCAGGGTCCCCAAGTCCTAACCTTGTTATTTAGCCCATAACTGGAGGGAAGGGACGGATTAATACTTTTCCCAAGAGTACCAGTGCTTAAGTGAATGCAGGGTATTCAATTGGAATTCGAACTCGGCTCACCGATTTCTCTTTCCGAGCCGATATCCACTGCACCACAACGCACATCCGTCACTATACGCTTACAGCATCTGGTATTCCCAAGCGGTCACCCATCTAAGTACTGACCAGGCTCAACGTTGCTTAACTTCGGTGATCGAGCGAGAACGCTAGTCACTGGACCGACGGATGCATGTGTGTGTAGTAAAAAGATGGGGACATTTGTCATTAGCTTGTTTTGTTGACGTACAACGATGGCCTTTAGGACATACGTTTATATGGACATTTTGCTTTGTTTTGGTGCTAGGAACGTGCTTCCAAAATTTGCAAAAGTATTTTTGGATTTTATCTTGGTTCTCGCCTGTGGAATTCCCTTCCGCTTACTTGCTTCCCCGACAGCTACAATCTCCAAGAATTAAAATGTAAAGTCAATAGTCACCTCCTGTCTCACTCACTTACACCCTCTCTCTCTTTCTCTCTCTCATGCTTTTTTCTCCGTCCACCCCACTCATCAGAATTCTCTTCCTTCTCATACTCTCTTCCTGGCACCCCCTATAACCTGTCACTCTTTCACATAACATTCCTTCTATGTAACCCCCTGCACAACAGTGGCAGTAAAATGCCTTGCTTGGGGCTACACGATTATGAAAAAAAAAAATTTAATTCTTCATCGCGGAAAACAGAAAATTCGAGGAAATGTCGATAGTAACCACTAAAACAAAATCATACACCCTCATACTCAGGATTAAATAAAGGGTTATACTAGATTGGCAACTAGGTCCCACCCTTTTACAGTGAAACCGATGAAATGTAACCGCAATTTCTACTCCAACAGCTTCTTTCCTCGCACTTCCCGCCTGTGGAATTCCCGACCGTATGCTTGCTTCCCCGACGGCTACAACCGCCAGGAGTTTAAATGTAAGGTCAATAGACACCTCCTAACACACTAACTCACACCAACTCTCTCCAACTCTCTCCCTATGTACATCCTAAGTCGTCTATCACCCTCCTTCTGACATTTCCTATACCCAATCCCTCTATGTAAATACCCTTGCGCTATAGTGGCAGTCGAATGCCTTGCTTGGGGTGACACGATTAAAAAAAAAAAAAGGGTTCTAATGGAAATTAGAATAATGTTACCGAGTACGAAAACAAGTTCCGGAAGATGGCTGGATGGTACAGTGGCTGAAACGTCGTGAGTATAATAATCAAGATAAGCTGGTCGAAATAGTAAAGCCGGTATTAATGATAATTTTTCATCTCAAAATTTTCGAAAAATTGATTCTATATTTTTTACTTAAAGGAATTAATTTAATGGAATCAAGGAAATACAGAAAAAAGTGAGCTTATTTCTTTTATTTTCGACTGGGGTAGATAAATCATCTGGGTGAAGTAGAAAAACAACGGAAAAAATTAAAATGCAAATAAAAATGAGTCCAAAATGAATAATATTAATAATAATGCTTGACAATATCATATTTAATAAAATAAATGAACGTAATATTGTTTCTGCGTTCATCTCTTCTCGATTGAAAGGAAATTAACTTCTGCTACGATAAACAAATGATTTCACGTTAAAATTTTAAAATTATTCTAAGAATTTACACCGGATTAAAACTTAAATGATTCAGGACGAAATTATTCAGTAAATCAATAAATTAATAAACATTTAAAAATAATTAAAATTCCACAATTATCAAATCAATGTTGGGGAGGGCGTATATTGGGGTTGAAAATTTAGAAATGCAAATCTCGCAAACTCGTGTCATGAATACAGACTTTTCGCACTCAACCAAGAAAAAATGTCTTCAATTAGTTTAAAAGAAGACAGTAAGTTCTTCTCTCAAAGCATTGTTTCAATATTCCAATTTTAAAAACAAGAAAATTACGTAGAACCACCTGACCTATTAAATATGTAATAAATATTACTTTCTTAATCCAAAATACCAGAAAATACACTTTCTTTCTTTCTTTCTTTCTTATATATATATATATATATATATATATATATATATATAAGCTGTGATACAGCGAAACAGATCTGTCTGCGGATGACTATTTACGTTCTCACACCCTGATTGTGCACTCTGGAAGAATGGTAGGCTCTGAAAAACGATAGCTACTCTAGCATATACGCAGCGCTCATTCAGTAATGAATTAGAACACTCTCAGCTATTGTGCGTGTATAATGATAACATACCCGCTAAAAATCTGCCTCCTTCTACCGAGCGCCCATAGCTCAGAGGTAGAATCGCCGACTGATGCCAATTCGGTCGGGTTTCAATCCTGGGTTAAACTCAATCGGATGTCTCACCGTACTGATGAGCTATGATACAACGAACCAGGTCTGTCTGCGGATGAGTATATATATATGCAAGTTTTATTAAAAATGACAGACAAGGTATTATGGTTAGGCTTTTTATGTAATTTTTCATGTGTGATTTTTTCCTTTTGAGGGCATCGGTATATAACACATACAAACTGCTCTACAAACATACATAACACTGCATATATTCCGTTACACGTAAAATAACATCCATCCTTGATAATGACTAAAAAAAAAAAAAACTAGCCGAAAGTGCTAAAAAAAACAAAACTTTTGGTCAATCTTGATATAATTTATGTCCTCAAAAGAAAGAAATAAGATCAGATGAAAAATTACATAAAAACTCATAGTATCTTGTCCGTCATGTTTAATGAAACCTACATAAAAGAGAGATTGCTGCCCGAATATATATATATATATATATATATATATATATATATATATATATATATATATATATATATATATATATATATATATATATATATATACATACATATATATATATATACATACATATATATATATATGTGTGTGTGTGTATATATATATATATATATATATATACACACACACACACACACACACACACACACGCATATATATATATATATATATATATATATATATTTTTAATCATATCACCCCAAGCAAGGCAGTAACACCACTGATGTGCAGGGGGCTATGTAAGAGTGAAAAGATTGGAAAACAGAAAGCCGGAAACCACATCTTAAACAGGGAACAAGGGATGAGCCTCTACACCTGTTCAATAGACATGGGTGGAGTGTGAACCGTGCGATAGTTTAGTCTATCTACTCCAATTGAAAATATATATATATAAAATAACTTTAATCCAAACGGAAAAGTAGGAAGGTAAATCCCAAAAACCTGATCCTAATTAATATTAAAAATTGATACAGGTGGAGAGCTCAATGTAATTAAAATTACAGAGCCAATTATAAAATAAAATAAATTTCAATGTTCAAAACTGTTGAATGATCATTTTAACATGAAATCCCTAAGAGAGATTTGACATCTCATCGGCAGCTACCAATGGTAGTTGCGATGTGAAATCTCTCTTAGGGATTTCATGTTGAAATGATCATTCAACAGTTTTGAACATCGAAATTTATTTTATTGTATATATATATATATATATATATATATATATATATATATATATATATAAGTTTTTTAAAATAATGGATACATATTTCACTGTTTAATATTCACTTTTTATAAATCGTGTTCAATACAGAAATCCTAAATATATTATTATTATTATTATTATTATTATTATTATAGCATACTGCAACTTAAAGCTATTAAGTTTCGGTGTTCAATACACCATCATCAGTCAGTGAAATGTGGTTCATTTACTTGGTTATATATATATTGATAGGGAGATTTAAAATAACAAAATTAAACTTAAAAATTAAAAATAAAAATGCCACCATGTTAGATGATTGTACTGGAGTAGGGTTTATTATATTTTAAAAGAATTATGCGCGAAGACAATGAATATTGGGGCAAGGTGTAGCAGTTACTGTTTTATTTCATTTTACTCGTCTTGTCTGGTTTATATTGCTACACTTTGCCTCAGTATTCATTGGTCTTCGCACATAATTCTTTTAAAATATAACCTCCCACATTTCCCTGTCTGATGATAGTATACTGAACACCGAAACTTAATAGCTTTTAAGTTGCAGTATGCTATAATAATAATAATAATAATAATAATAATAATAATAATAATAATAACTATATATATATATATATATATATATATATATATATATATACTTTACGGCTTACAAACGGAATACGTGATACACGCTTTCTGTGGTAACTGACTAGGCAGAAAATCTTCCTGCAGTAGGTTGCCATTGCTTTCTGCGGTAGACCGGTCGCCAACCAAGACTATAGAACCTAATCTGTCCTGCTATTCAACCCAAAAATGAAGGGAAAAGTGATAGATTAATACCTTAGCCAAGAGTATTTGTGCGTAAGTGACTGGAATTCGAACTCGCCTCATTCATCTTCCCAAAGAGCCTCAGACTCAACATGAATGCCTACATCAAGTGCCTTGAGGAGGTATGCTGCTCTGGTTCAAGATGGTGGCTGCTGTAAGACCCCATATCTGGCAACAGGACTCTGCATCATGCCACACAAGCAGGAGGACCCAGTCATGGCTCTCAGTCAGTTTCTGCGTCCTCATCAACCCTTACATCTGACCATCTACCTCCACAGACTGCAATCCCCTTGATTAATATGTTTCAGGTGATAGAGAGGCAAACAAAACTCCTTGTAACACAAACAATGAACTGAAGGCAAGAATTATGGCAGAGTTCAGCAACTTAAACACGGCGACTGCTCAAAAGAGTTGCATGAGATTCCGAAGTTGTCTGGAAGCCGTGGTTGAAGTCTATGGCGATTTTGCTGAATGAATTTATTCTTTAGTATTTCAGAATATTTTTGGTGTCATGCATCTGCTAAAATGAGATATCAGTGTTATTTTCATCTTTGTATAATCTAGATGGCGATTTATCAATCTCACCCCTTCTATATATACATATCTATGTGTGTGTGTGCCTGTACGTGTGTGTGTGCGTGTGTGTACGTGTGTGAGAGTGTGCTTAGGCCAATTAATGACATTTGAGAAAAAAAGACAACAAAATAATAACAATATTGTCAGTAAGACTGGTTATATATCTAAACTTATATATAAATGGAACTTTGTGTGTGTATGTGTGTGTCTGTGTGTGTGTCCGTTATCTATAGACTCCGAAAGATTTACACAGCTGTATTATAAGCGTCTGCGAGTGTTCTTAGCTAGTAACTTTGTCTCTGTGTGTGTGTGTGTGTGTGTGTGTGTGTGTGTGTGTGTGTCCTATAGACTCCGAAACGACTGAACCGATTTTCTTGAAAATTTACACAGTTGTACTGTTGTACTATAAGTGTCTGCGAGTGTTCTTAGCTAGGTTTTGTGTCGAGGTACCCCCGATAAATATCGAAAATTGATAATCGAAAAAATCGGGTTATAGAAGGAGTGGCCCGATTTTAACCAAACTTGATACACTCATAGACAAAGATATAAGAAACGATATTCAGAAGTTTCAAGGTTGCAGTTCTTACAATAGTGCAGAAAATCAATAATATATATATATATATATATATATATATATAAGGCAAGATGTTTGTGTGTGTGTCTGTTTATCTGCCTGTATGTGGCTCTTTTATTTCAGTTTTTGCTTTGGGTTTGGCTCTAAGTAGGTATAATTGTAGTTCTTAGTCTCAGCCATAATACCATTTACTCAGAGGACTTATTTAGCCTTCAAAATCTAGTTTACGACGAAAAAACTTATTTGATATCGATACCAGGAAATCAAAATTTTACTTACGTTCATTCATTTTTCTTTCAGTCTACGGTTTCACTTTAACTGGAAGCAACTATTGATTTTTAGTCTTTCGTGCCAACGTCCAAAGAGTCTGAGTTCCAGGACCATGGATTAGCTTTAAAGCTTTCATTACACCCGAGCAACGCCGGGCTATACTGCTAGTATTATATATTCGTAGGCCTTTTGACAAAACCGAAGCACAAAAAAAAAAAAAAATGCGTGACAAATAAACTAAGAAAAGTGAATGCATGGTCATTAGCAAAAAGAGAAACTAAAAATGCCAAATACAGGTGGGGGGGATACAAAAATCAAGCAAGTACAAAAATTTAAATACCTAGGAAATGTTTTAACAGGAGATGGAAAGTGCGACACAGAGATCCGAAGGCGAATTGGCATGGCAAAGGACGCGTTCCAGAAGCTGAGTAAGGAAACTTTCACTAAAAGCAAAGAAGAAAGATTGCTATGTGATGTCTGTTCTTCAATATGGCTGTGAATGTTGGACAATATCGTCGAAGATGAAGGAACAAACTTGAAGCAGCGGAAATGTGGTTTTACAGAAGGATGCTGCGGATATCATGGACCGAACATGTGAGCAATGATGAGGTGTTGGAAAGAATGGCAATGAAAAGAAGACTACTAGTGAGCACCAGGAAGAGACAACTGAAGTTCCTGGAGCATGTAACGAGGAAGAAGGGCTTAGAGAACCTGATACTGACAGGCGAGATAGATGAAAAAAGAGACAGAGGAAGGCAGCGGATAACATATTTGAAGGACCTAATCAGGTGGATGACGGAACGAGGATTGCATGGTGTAACAGGAGAAAGCGTGCTACAAGCCACCAGGGATAGGGATACGTAGAAAGCCATGATCGCCTACGTCCTGAAAGGACAGAGCTTTAAGAAGAAAGAATTTTAACTCCGATTTACGATTTCTTTTTTGCACTTAGAACTGAAAACACTTATCTGATGTCATCAATGTTATAAAATGGTTGTTTGAAGTGTGCAGAAACAGGAAAAATTGTTATTGTTGTCTTTGATGTATTTTTATGGTTATTGAACCGAAGACGGAATTCTATGGCTGTTTTCTTCATAATTCATTTGTCGCCTATATAAAATAAATATAATCGATCTTATTGCCAATATTGTTATCATTTTGTTGTTTTTTAATTCCTCAAATTTCATCCACATATTATGACTACACGTAGACTATCTTTCGTTTTAATTATATATATATATATATATATATATATATATATATATATATATATATATATATATACTTATTCATCTGTAAATTCAAATAAAACTTCGCGAGAAAATAGCCATTTTCAACATGTCATTTCTAAGCCCTGAGGTTAATTCTAACCTCTGGCCTTAGAACTTTTTCTTATTCTCTGTTTATAAGAAGTTAAAAATGCATGTCTTAAAATGACATGTTGAAAATGGCTATTTCTCCGCTAAGTTTTATCTGAATTTACAGATAAATAAATAAATATTCGCTCTGTAAGTTGAATTAATTTACATTTAGCTCTTTATTGGATCACTTTTAATATTTGAACGATTTTGTTAGGATCCTCCTGGATTATTTACCAACCTTATCCCGGATTATTTACCAATCCTATCTTGAATTTTTACCGCGTATATATATATATATATTTCTTTGCAATCTATTTAAAAAGGAAAAGTAGACTAATCTATTTAAAAAGGAAAAGTAGACTAATTTTTCTCCAGTTTCTGAAAGGTTTTTTCTGTTGCTGAGGTGATGTGTCGTCCCCCGTGGGGATCTTCATATCGAAATGGCTATTCAACATCTTTGAATTAATCCTTTTTTAATATATATATATATATATATATATATATATATATATATATATATATATAAAATATTGCATGAAAGTCCGATTCATGCCATAGATGTATATTTATTAATATATTTGTGTATTTAGGTAACAAAGTTTTCTTTTAGACATGTCAGTTTAAATAATATACATGTTAGATTTGAAAGAACTAAATTAATATTATATAGCATTATTGGTGCGTTTTAAGGAAGAAATCGTCAAAAACGGCCATAGCAAAACTGCATGAATTGCACTTCGAATTGCTTCCGCATCTACCCTATTCTACAGATCTACCCCAAGCGACTACTGGCTGTTTGCAGATCTCAAAAGAATGCTCCGGGGAAAGTGATTTGGCTCCAGTGAAGAAGTGATATCGGAAACACAGGCTTATTTTGAGGCCAATAGTTCTACAAAGGATGCGCGTTGTGGTGCAATGGATATCGGCTCGGAACGAGAAATCGAGAAATCGAGAAATCGAGAAATCGAGGAATCGAGGAACCGAGGAACCGAGTTCGAATTCCAGTTGAATTCCTTGCATTCACTTACGCGCAAATACCCTTGGGAAAGGTATTAATCCGCCTCTTCCCTCCAGTTATGGGTTAAATAATAGGACAGATTGGGTTCTATAGCCTTGGTCGGCAACCAGTGTATCACGTATGGGACTTAACTGACTGACTGAATATAATAGTTGAACATATGATTAAGGCTTCTACTGGGCATAAAGTGGGGGATCTGTTTTATATTGCTATGAAGTAATAAATTGATCCCCCACTTATTACTACATAATAATATAATACATATCTTCCCTTTCTAGCTATGAGTCAAATAACAGGACAGATTGGGTTCTATAGCCTTGGTCGGCAACCAGTCTACCGCAGAAAGCAATGGCAACCTACTGCGGGATAATCTTCTGCCCAGTCAGTCATGTCTCTTTCGAGACATGATCGCCCAAACGTGTATCGCGCATGGCACTTAACTGACTGACTGAGTTCTACAAAAAAGGTATCGACTTGTAAGAGAAGCGTTGGAATCTGTGTATCACCCTAGAAGGAGATTATGTTGAATTTTGCCTAAAAGTTGTTGTTTTATTAGTTAGGTCCGTGATTTGTTGAGTGATGTGTTACGATTGCTTCACTGTAAAAATAGACAAGGAATTATAAACTTTTACAGCGGAGCAATCCTAACTCCTACCGTGATTCATTATTCACGAATTCAGTAAATATACAAAATAGAAATGAGTGTACTTTCTATTTTTGTATATTTACTGAATTCATTTTTTTTATTTGTATACAGGTCGCTTACTACCGGTATAGGTTGGGGATTATTCCAATCAGTCAGTTAAATGCCATACGTGATACACGCTTGGGCGATCATGTCTCGAAAGAGACATGACTGACTGAGCAGAAGATTATCCCGCAGAAGTTTGGCATTGCTTTCTACGGTAGACTGGTTGTCGACCAAGACTATAGAACCCAATCTGTCCTATCATTTAACCCATAAATGGGGGAAAGAGATGGATTAAAACCATTCCCAAGGGTATTTGCGCGTAAGTGAATGCCAGGAATTCAACTGGAATTCGAACTCGGCTCTCCGATTTCTTGTTCCGAGCCGACATCCACTGCGCCACAACGCAAATCCGCACCCGAAAGATGTCAAGGTTACTCTGCTGTTGGAAGAGGTTTTTTTGACGTACTTCTTGCATAATCGATATATATGTGTAACTGAAACTTGATGTGAAATTTTCACTGATTAATTTTTAGTAGGATGTCCATTATCGGCTCAGAACGTGAAATCGGCGAGCCGAGTTCGAATTCCAGTTGAGTTCGTTGCATATACTTACGCACAAATACTATTGGGAAAGGTATTGATATATCTCTTCTTCCTCTTGCTATGGATTAAATAACGGGATAGATTGGGTTCTATAGCCTTGGTTAGCAACCAGTCTACCGCAGAAACTGATGACAGGAAAGTATTCTGCCCAGTCATTCATGTCTCATCGAAACAAGATCGCCCAAGTGTGTACCACGTATGGTACTTAACTGACTGAATCTTTAACCAATGCGATTAATATTCACAACTGATTTAAATGCATTGACAAGAATGGAGATTAAGTTGAAAAATAATTATTGATTATGCAAAATAAACTCCTTTTTAAGCTACGGGTTTATTGATGTGCCTACGTATATAATGGATGTGCGTTGTGGTGCAGTGGATATCGGCACGGAACGAGAAATAGGAAAGCCGAGTTCGAATTCCAGTTGAATTCCTTGCATTCACTTACGCACAAATACCCTTGGGAAAAGGTATTAATCCGTCTCTTCCCTCCAGTTATGGGTTAAATAATAAAACAGATTGGGTTCTATAGCTTTGGCTGGCAACCAGACTACCGCAGAAAGCAATGGCAACCTACTGCGGGATAATCTTCTGCTCAGTCAGTCATGTCTCTTGCAAGACATGATCGCCCAAAGCGTGTATCACGTATGGCACTTAGCTGACGTATATAATGTGTAATATTTCTACTACTAAACAAACAATGATCAACACAACTCTTTTAATTAAATGTGCTGTCGTAATTGCTGTGCAGAATTCCAATAATTGGGTCATGCATATTTTATGACCTCCAAAAATATAAAAAGAATTGACATTGAATAAACTCTCTTATTCAACCATTGGTCAAGAGATTTCTCGTGCTTCATGACTCAAAATAGAAACTTGTATAAATAGCAGCGACAACGAAGGCATTAATTAATGAAAAACACGCCCAGATGGCGGGGAAGAATTAACTGAGCTCTACTCTGCCCAGACATAGTCATTTAAACAAGGAATTCACTCACGCCGACACATTAAAGCTGATAAGAACGCTACTGCAGACCAAAAAGCAACGCGTGGCTTCGCGCTAGAATTTCCTTTTTTTTTTTTTTTTTTCGAATAATTTTATTAATCGCCTGTTGAAAGACGTAGGCCTAAAATTCTTGTTAAATTATTTCATCACCATAATATGAGCCTCATTTATAGTCATCTAAGTGCCATACGTGATACACGCTTTGGGCGATCATGTCACGAAAGAGACATGACTAACTGGGCAGAAGATTATTCCGCAATAAGCTGCCATTGCTTTCTGTGGTAGACTGGTTGCCAGCCAAGGCTATAGAACCTAATCTGTTCTGCCATTTAACTCATAGCTGGACGGAGAAGAGATAGATTATACTAAATTATTATATTAATTAGTGGGGGATCAGTTTATTACTTCATAACAACAAAAAACCGATCCTCCACTTTATGTCCAGTAGACATTTTAATTATATTTTTAACTATTATGTTCAGTCAGTCAGTTAAGAGCCATACGTAATATACGATTGGGCGATCATGTCTAGAGAGAGACATGACTGACTGGGCAGAAGATTATCCCGCTATAGGTTGCCATTGCTTTCTGCGGTAGACTGGTTGCCATCCAAGGTTATAGAATTCAATCTGTCCTATTATTTAACCCATAACTGGAGGGAAGAGACGGATTAATACCTTTTCTAATGATATTTGTTTGTAAGTGAATACAAGAAATTCAACTGGAATTCGAAATCGGCACCCTGATTTGTCGTTCTGCGTCGATATCCACTGCACCACAACGCATATATTGAAAGATACTTTTTTTTTTTTTTTTTTATCATATCACCCCGAGCAAGGCGATAACGCCACTGATGCGCAGGGGGCTACGTAAGGGTAAAAAGAATGGAAAAGAGAAAGCCGGAAACCACATCCTAAACAGGGAACAAGGGATGGGCCTCTACATCTGTTCAATAGACGTGGGTGGAGTGTGAACCGGGCGATAGTTTAGTCTATCTATTCCAATTGAAAAGAAGTAAAACGTAGAAAAGTCCTTGTAATCTTCCTGCAAACAAGAGAAATTATTTTGAAACAATCTAATGACTTGATAATTATCACTTTAGAATAAGGACTTCACGTATTCGCTAAAAGATAGCTTATCATGATTCAAAAATGCCCCTTAATAATAACAACGTTTTGTCGTTAGAATCTTTATGTTATTTTTTTATTTCATGGGTGGGGGGAGGGTCACCTTGAAAGTTAGTTTATAAATAGATTGTTAAAAAGAGAGGGAAAGAAAATTAAGGAAGTATGGAAATAAATATACGGATGACAGATTCTATCTTTTCCACCTTGTGGATGTGCGTTGTAGTGCAGTGGATATCGACTCGGAACGAGGAATCGGGGAGCCGAGTTCGAATTCCAGCTGAATTCCTTGCATTCACTTACGCGCAAATACCCTTGGGTTCTATAGCCTTGGCTGGCCTTCAGTCTACCGCAGAAAGTAATGGCAACCTACTGCAGGATAATCTTCTGCCTAGTCAGTCATATATCTTTCGAGACATGATTGCCCAAGCGTGTATCACGTATGGCACTTAACTGACTGACTGAATATAATAGTTGAACATATGATTAAGGCTTCTACTGGGCATAAAGTAGGGGATCTGTTTTATATTGTTATGAAGTAATAAACTGATTCCCCACTTATTACTACATAATAATATAATACATATCTTCCCTTTCTAGCTATGAGTCAAATAACAGGACAAATTGGGTTCTATAGCCATGGCTGGCAACCAGTCTACCGCAGAAAGCAATGGCAACCTACTGCGGGATTATCTTCTGCCCAATCAGTCATGTCTCTTTCGAGACATGATCGCCCAAGCGTGTATCACGTATTGCACTTAACTGACTGACTGGTGTTCTTTCGACCAATCAGAATAGCTAAGAGTGGTCATCTGACTAGCAATTGAACTACTCCGCTAGAATAAATAAAACGTTTTACTGAGCGTAGTTTTTTGCATCTGGATGTGAACCGAATGCTGATCACATTACAGTCGGGTCATCCAACGAAGGAGTATGTTGTCCAGACCCGAAGCTTCTGATGACTTAGGACTAAGACATCTATTGAACAGGTGAAGTGGCTCATCCCTTGTTTCCTGTTTAGGATGCGGTTTCCGGTTTTCTCTTTTCTAATGTTCTCACTTTGTTTTTTTTTTCTTTCTATTGGAGTAGATAGACTAAACTATCGCCCAGTTCACACTCCACCCACGTCTATTGAACAGGTGAAGAGGCTCATCCCTTGTTTCCTGTTTAGGATGCGGTTTCCGGTTTTCTCTTTTCTAATCTTCTCACTCTTATGTAGCCCCCTGCACATCAGTGGCGTTACAGCCTTGCTTGGGGTGATATGATTAAAAAAAGAAAAGAGAAAAGGACACTGATGACATATCCGGAGGTAGCCCTTGAAGGTGTACGACAACGAAGAAAAACCAAAATATTCTTTATTATTACATTACATTTTTTATCCATTTTTAAAAATTTTAAAAATTTGGTTAAAACTCTTAAGTATAAACTTTAATTAACTGGAGCGTCACCAAAAAGACGGGATGTAGCACAAGAGACATATCGAGCGCGTACACTCGGGCAAAATATGCCCACATACTCCGCATACGTTGGGTCGAGCTCACGTCTGTTTACTCCAGATGAGACTCTGCCCTTCGGCATAGACTTGTCTGGGTTCCTTTCCGCCCGAAGGCAGAGAGTCCGACAAAGTCATAGCTTTGATGAACTAATATTCACCTGCCTCCCCAACTGTAACCTTGAAACGTCTGAATATCGTTTCTTATGTCTTTGTCTATGAGTGTATCAAATTTGATTAAAATCGGACCACTCCTTTTATAAACCGATTTTTTCGATTATCGATTTTCGATATTTATCGGGCGTACCTCGACACAAAACCTAGCTAAGAACACTCGCAGACGCTTATAGTACAACTGTGTAAATTTTCAAGAAAATCGGTACAGTCGTTTCGAAGTCTATAGGTAACGGGCACATACACATGCACAGACACACATACAAAGAGACAAAGTTCCATTTATAAATAAGTTTAGATTATAGATCCATTAATGAGGGAAACGGATCATACCACATTCTCCCATGTTTTATTCCTACAGAGAAAATATGTTCTTGAACCCAACAGGTTTTTTTTTGTTGCTCTCTGCGAAGCTGTGACGGATGATGAAGTTCTTCCTGGTTCTCTCTTGATCTGGATAAAGTCCTGGTTCGTTTTCGTAGTCCACGAGTGACTTGTTCCTCCTCTGGTGTATCGGTAGGTGGTTTTACTCTTTTCTATGAAATCCGCTTATCGCCACTTGAATGATCAAGTGTTCTTCATAATATTCAGAAGGAGACAGTCTCTGCCTCTGCCTTTTTAATATATGTTAAAATGTTCTGTCAAGACAGATTGGGTTCTATAGCCTTGGCTGGCAACCAGTCTACAACAGAAATTAATGGCAACCTACTGCGGGATAATCTTCTGTCCAGTTAGTCATGTCTCTTTTCAAGACACTTAACTGACTGACTTCCCGTCCATCCGGGTCACGAACACGCGAATACTGAGGATTGACATTTGTTAGCTCCACTTAATCTACCAGTGGTTCGTTTTTATTCAGGTCGCGCGTGTCTTTTTAGTAATATCGTTCCCGGTTTCGAGAGCCATGACGGTAGAGTTGCTCTAGTCGAACTTCTTGGAAACAAGAGGAATCGTCCATGGGGTGTTTTGTTAGTGTTTGCGCATAGAAGCGTTCTTACAGCATGCAGGGCCTCTGGGAGTAATTGTTCCCAATTATCTACAGCAGTGGTTCCAAACTTTTTTAATCATTTCCCCCTACACCCAGTTCAACCATCCAGATTTCCTCCTTCATATGTATGAGATAAAGAGCAGTTAAAACACACTGAGACTATTCACTAATTTATTTTTCAAATATACAGATAAACTTATAGTTGCAGAGTAAAGTGGATAGAGAGCAGTTAGTAACAACTAAGCATATTCTTGCTTTCCTGACGACCTCCAGGAATTTAAATGCAATGTCAATACCCATCTCTTAACCACTTGACTCTAGTTCTTTCTACATCACCCTGTATATCTTTTCCTTTCTCTCTACCTTTGCAACTGTCATTACAATTCTATTCCCATCCTTCTCTTGCTCTTTTTTCTGACACCCTCTGTAACTGGTTCGTCTTTCTCTTTACTCTCCTCCTTTCTAATTTTTTACTTTTATGTAGCCTCCCTGCGCATCAGTAACGTTACCCCCTTGCTTGGGGGTGAAACGATTTAAAAACAAAAACAAAAACAAAAAAAAAAACAATCTCTTAAGAAAAATTTAAATCTTCCTAAAAACCTTTTAAAAAATTCGTTATAAAAAACAGAAAAATGGTTCACAAAGGAAAATATTATATAAAAATTGCAAATGCATAAAATGATCAACCAAATTTAGACGACAATTTTACTCCATCAGCTTCTTTTCCTGCACTTCCCGCCTGTGGAACTCTCTTCCATATTCTTGCTTTCCTGACGGCTACAACCTCCGGGAATTTAAATGCAATGTCAATACCCATCTCTTAACCACTTGACTCTAGTTCTTTCTACATCACCCTGTATATCTTTTCCTTCCTCTGTAACTTCGTAACTGTCATCATACCTGTATTCCCATCCTTCTCATGCTCTTTTCTCTGACACCCCCTGTAACTGGTTCGTCTTTCTCTTTACTCTCTTCCTATCTAATCTTTTACTCTTATGTAGCCCCCTACGCATCAGTGGCTTTACCGCCTTGCATGGGGTGAAACGATAAAAAGAAAAAACTAATTAATTTAAAGTGTTGCTCGATCAAATATTTTTTTGTCATCGATTCGACAGTAGCATAGGTTTTTGTCTATTGCCGAATGCCTACGTTCTGATTTAGGCAGGTTTCTCTAAAAAAAAAGACTATTTCCCAACGACTGTTTAGAAGAGGCGGCTAGTGTGCATTCTGAGGCGTACCATTGCTACTGTATGATCGGGGCGTAGTAATGGCTGCTTCTGCTATGTCCCTCTTTAACACGTCAAACGTTTTCTTTGCGATCGAAGACATCGGAAAATTTGATACAGTTGTTAAAAAGTGGATTTCTTTTCCTGAAAACGATGGTATCAAATGAGCATGGTGTGCGATCACTCCGTAAACCAAGTAAATGTTTAGGACCGGTAGGCTGAGTCATGGATCTCGACGTTCTAGATCGAGTTTTATATTATTTTTACCATGTACCAACAGAAGCTTTATATTTTACACTTAAAATAACATATAAAAATGATCTGTTACTAAAGAAACAGCAAAATCTGGAAGATGTGATTGATGAATCCGACTTTATATATTGTTATACATGCTTTGAGTTCCAAGCAACAGAAATGAATGACGAAGCCTTACGAAGGAAAGAAAAAAAAAGGAAGGGAGATAACTCGTGCCATCGAATAAAGAAGATCAAATATTTCATTACAGAGACAATTATATCAACTTTCGCTGCTAGAGTTGAAACCAACAGATTAACTGTGACATAGTAAACACTATATCTATGCAGAAAGAAATAAAAAAATATTAATCGTCTCAACAACGCTAATGTGAATATCTACGGAGGTCGCGCCGAAAATAACACATTTCTCTTTATCTAGACCACTGACATCAGAAGCGGATGCTGGATGAATAGCAATACAATTTGAAAATTCACTTCAATAACCAATATATATATTTGCCTTACCTTCTTCTTCTTCTTCTTCTTCTTCTTCTTCTTCTTCTTCTTCTTCTTCTTCTTCATGCCGTGTCCCTTCAGGACGTGGATGTTTCTCCCCAATTTCCTGTCATTTATAGCACTTATTAAGTGTTGTATTTTTTGCGATCTCTCCCAATCCCTGTTATGCCAGAGGGTGATTATTCGCTGCTTGCCTCTTTTGCATTCAATCTGTCCTGTGAGTGCCAAATTTTCTAGGCCCTCTTTCCGCATTATGTGTATTATAAATTTCCATTATCCGTTTCTGATAAGTGTGTGTTCTTTTGGCTTCCCTTTTCCTTAGAACTTCCTTATTATTCACATGTTCCGTCTATGTTATTGTAAGCATCCTTCTGTAAGACGAGATTTCTGTTGCCTCATGTTTCTTTTTCAGCTTTGAGAAGATTTTCCATTATTCACTGCCATATGGAACGACTAATATTACGTAACAGCTTGTACCCTTTTTTTCTAACGCTATTTTCCTGTTTCTTAATACATTGCTTAGCTTTCGGAAGGCAACATTCACTATTCCAACGTGACTTCAGATTTTAGTGAGACAATTTCAATCTTCTGTTAGTGAGTCAGTTAAGTGCCATACGTGATACACGCTTGGGCGATCATGTCTCGAAAGAGACATAACTGACTGAACAGAAGATTTTCCCGCAGTATGTTGCCATTACTTTCTGCGATAGAATGGCTGTCAAACAAGATTATAGAACCCAATCTGTCCTGAACCATAGCTAGAGTGAGAAAAGCCGGATTATATTATACTAGCAGTATAGCCCGGCGTTGCTCAGGTGGAATGAAAGCTTTAAAACTAATCCATGGTCCTGGAGCTCAGACTCTTTGGACGTTGGCACAAAAGACTAAAAAGCAATAGTTGTTTCCAGTTAAAGCGAAACCGTAGAATGAAAGAAAAATGAATGGATGTCAATCAAATTTTGAGTTCCTGGTATCGATATCATATAAGTTTTTTTCGTCGTAAACTGAATTTTGAAGGCTAAATAAGTCCTCTGAGTAAATGGTATCATGGCTGAGACTAAGATCTACAATTATACCTACTTAGAGCCAAACCCGAAGCAAAAACTAAAATAAAAGGTCTGAAAAAATACTGACATACAGATAAACAGACACACACACACAAACATCTTGCCTTATTCAGTAAAAATGAATTTGAGCACTCTAGCTATTGGGCGCGTAATATGATATGCGCTAAAAAGACGGCCTTCTTCCACCGAACGCCCCATGGCCCAGGGCTAGAGTCGCCGACTGACGCCACATCAGCCGGGTTTCGAGCCTGGGTTGTGTAGCAGTCGGAATCTAACCCTACTGATGAGCTGTGATACGGCGAAACAGATCTGTCTGTGGATGACAATATATATATATATATTATTGCTTTTCTGCACTATTTTAAGAACTGCAACCTTGAAACTTCAGAATATCGTTTCTTATGTCTTTGTCAATGGGTGTATCAAATTTGATTAAAATCGGACAACTTCTTCTATAACCCGATTTTTTCGATTATCGATTTTCGATATTTATCGGGGAGACCTCGACACAAAACCTAGCTAAGAACACTTGCAGACGCTTATAGTACAACTGTGTAAATTTTCAAGAAAATCGGTTCAGCCGCTTCGGAGTCTCTAGGTAACGGACAGACACACACACACAGAGACAAAGTTCTATGACATATTCATTCTATTTTTGAATAATCTGTCTATGAACACATATTTTATTCATTCTTTTTCTTATCCTTTTATGCTTAGCTACCTTTTTTATCAGTCAGTGCCATACGTGATGGATTTCGATCTCGGCTCCAGTTGAATTCCTCGCATTCACTTACGCACAGGATATGCGTAGTGGCGCAGTGGATATCGGCTCAGAACGACGAATTTAGGAGCCTTGGAAAAGGTATTAATCCATCTCTTCCTTCTAGTTATGGGTTAAATAATAGGATACATTGGGTTCTATAGCCTTGGCTGGCAACCAGTTTACCACACAAAGCAATGGTAACCTACTGCGGGATAATATTCTGCCCAGTTAGTCGTGTCTTTTTCTAGACATGATCGCCCAAAGCGTGTATGACACTTAACTGACTTCATATAATACTTGAAAAAATAATTAAATCGTCTAATGAGCATAAAGTGGGGGATCAGTTTTCTGTTGTTATGAAGTAATAAACTGATTCCCCACTAATGTAATATAATCTATCTCTTCTCCCTCCAGCTATGAGTCAAATGGTAGGACAGATTGGGTTCTATAGCCTTGGCTGGCAACCAGTCTACCGCAGAAAGCAATGGCAAATAACTGCGGGATAATCTTCTGCTCAGTCAGTCATGTCCCTTTCGAGACATGATCGCCCAAAGCGTCTATCACATATAACACTTAACTGACAGACTGACCTTTTTTATGCTCATTCGTTCTATTTCTGCACACTTTTCATTGATTCATTCCTTTTTTGCTTGCTTACATTTGTTTTTAGTTTCTTTATGTAATGCCCTCTATTCTGTAGCACAAATTTTGATTTGTGTTCAAACATCGATCTCCAGCAACCTTAGGGAAAACGTAACTATCTCAGTTATGAAACAGGCCACATGTTTTCAGTTCTTTAACTTTTGAATTTAATAGTTTTATGGACAGATGCAGTTTCTTTCAAGATGCAAATAATGTGGTTACAGGAAACCTGTAGTTTCATCACCGCAGAGTACTGATGAGCAAACTAATCTAGTAGAATGTTACTATTACAGCGAATTTGATTCTTACCAAGTGACACACCTTGTGCCCTTTTACAATGTAAGAAAAGAAAATAGGATGTTTTGCTATGAGAAAACTGTTCGAAAACTAATCTCGCACACCATACTGGTAAAATGAATTTAATTCTCACTGGGAGACCTAAATTTGTAGCCCTAGGTTTAGTAAAGTATTTTTACATAATAAAACCAATGAATTTGGCAATTGGACACACCGTATTAGTGGATTGCTTGAGGATTTCAATGCGACTTGTGTCCACTATGCAAGTTATCCACATACATAAATATTTACATTTTCATTGTTGAATATAAGTATTTGATGAATAAAATTGGTTGTGCATGTCAACTTCAAAGACGAGTACAAGTTTGAAAAAAACATGGATTTTGAAAAATTCTAAGACCATTCTTCTGATACCTATCTTTCCGAGAACGTTAGATTTATCATGAAACGGGTGGAGGTAAATGTCTTATTGAAATTTACAAAAGATTAACAGTGTTCTTGACGAAAGCATTTCATATATATGATCGCTGATGATTCGAATGAATTAAAACAAATATTCAGAAAACCACCTGTTTTTATTTCAAACTGGGCGGGATTTCGTAAAATGTCATAAAGGAAAATAAATTACAAAAATATTGATAGTACGAACATTCGATGATATTTGCAAAATAGTTTATTGTAAGGCGATGTTTTATTGTTCGGTCACCAAATACTAGTAGGTCATAGTTTAACGTTTCATTTTTCTTATTCCTTCACAAACGGTAAATCTGCAAGTAATTTCCACCTTCGTTTTTGGCGATCAATTCTCAACAAAACATGTCGAAAATGTCGCCATAGTTTAATGTTTTTATTTTTTGAGCCGTTCTCAAACTGTAAACTTGCTAGTGACTTCCTCTTTCGTCTTTGGCAATAGATTCTCAATAAAATGTATAGAAGGTATCGCCAAACACTAGCAGGTGATAGTTTAATGTTTTCTTTTTCTGATCAATCGGTTAAGTGCTATACGTAATACACGCTTTGGGCGATCATGTCTCGAAAGAGACATGAATGAATTGGCATATGATTATCCCGCAGTAGGTTTTCACTGGTTTCTGCGATAGACTGATTGCCAGCCAAGGTTATAGAAACCAATGTATCCTATTATTTAACCCATAACTGGAGGGAAGAGACGGATTAATACCTTTCCCAAGGGTATTTGTGAATGCAAGGAATTCAACTGGAATTCGAACTCGGCATCCCGATTTGTCGTCATCCGAGTCGATGACGTTCTCAAAAAGAAAATCTGCGAGTGACTTCCATGTTCGTCTTTGGTGATAGATTCTCATCGAAGCAGACAAACGCTAATCCTAACCCTAGCTGATCATAGTTTAATGTTTTCTTTTTCTGTTGCATCAAAACTCCCAACGATTTCCATCTTCCAACACAAATTGTCGAAAATGTCGCCAAATACTACAATGTCATAGATTAATGCTTTATTTCATTATTCGTTCTTAAACTGCAAACTTGTCAGTGACTTCATCTTTCGTCTTTGGCGATAGATTCTAAAAAAATTATCAAAGATGTTGCAAAATACTAGCTGTTCATGATTTAATTTTGTATTTTTCTGATTCTTTCTCAAACAGCAAACATACTTGAGACTTTCATTTTCGTTTTTGGCGATAGGTTCTCAACACATTTCATGAAAGATGACGCCAGACACTACCAATTCATAGTTTAATTTTTCTTTTCATGATTTGTTTTGAAACAGCAGACATTCTAGTGACATCCATCTTCGTATTTGGCGATGCAACATGTCAAAGATGTCGTTAAATGTTAGCAGGGCATAGTTTAATATTTTCTTTTTCTGAATCGTTCATAAACGGCAAATATTCCAGTGACTTCGATTGTTGTTTTTGGTGATATATTCTCAATACAACAAGTTAAAGATATCGCCAAATACTAGTAGGTCATGTTTAAATGTTTTCTTTTTTTGGTCTTTTGTCAAACAGCAAAATTGCTATTGACTTCCATTGACTTCCATTTCGTCTTTGACGATAGATTCTCCAGATATGTTGAAGAGGTGGCCAAATACTAGCAGATCATAGTTTTAGTTTTTCTTTTTTCTGATCCATTCTCAAACAAAACAACTGCAAGTGACTTCCATCTTGCTCTTTGGCGATATCTTCTCAGCAGATGTCGAATACTAGCAGGTCATAGTATAATGTTTTATTTTCCTATTCGTTTTCAAAAAGAAAAAACATGCAATAGACTTCTTTCTTTGCCTTTGGCGATAGCTTTTAAACAAAACATGTCGACAAATACTAACAGGCCATAATTTAATTTTTTTTTTCTGATTCGTTCTCAAACAACAAATCTGCTCGTGACTCTCATCTTTGTCTTTGGTGAGGAATGTTCAACATATTATGTCGAAGATGTCGCCAAATACTAGCAGGTCAAAGTTTAATATTTTTTCAGGTTTGTTCCCAAATGGAAATCCTACAAGAGACTTCCATCTTTGTCTTTGGCAATAGCTTATCAACAAACAATGTCGAAGATGTTGCCACATACTAGCGAGACATAGTTTAATATTTTCATTCACAGATTCGTTTTTAAACAGACAACCTGCAACAGACTTCCATCTTTCTTCTCAATACATGTTGAGGTTCTCGCCAAATACTTGCATTTCATAGTTTAATGATTTAATTTCTGATTCATTCTGAAACAGCAAACCTGTGAGTGACTCTCATTTTTGTCTTTGATGATAGATTCTCAACACATCACCTCGAAAATGTCGCCAAATACTAGCATGTCATAGTTTAATGTCTTCTTTTCCTGATTCGTTCTCAAACAAAAAACTGCTAGAGACTTTCATCGTTGCTTTTAGCGATATATTATCAACACAGTCAGTCAGTTAAATGCCATACGTGATACACGATTTAAGCGATCATGTCTCCTTCAAGACATGACTGACTGGACAGAAGATTATCCCGCAGTAGGCTGCCATTGCTTTCGGCGGTAGACTGGTTGCCAGCCAAGGCCATAGAATCCAATTTGTCCTGTTATTTGACTCATAGCTAGAGGGGGAAGAAATGCATTATATTATTAGGTAGTAATTAATGGGGGATCAGTTTATTACTTCATAACAATATAAAACTGATCCCCCACTTTATGCCCAGTAAAAGCCTTAATTTTGATTCCAACCATTATATTCCGTCAGTCAGTTAAGTTCCATACGTGATACACGCTTTGGGCTATCATGACTTTCATCATTGCTTTTAGCGATACATTATCAACACAGTAAGTCACTTAAGTGCCATACGTGATACACGATTTAAGCGATCATGTCTCGAAAGAGACATGACTGACTGGGCAGAAGATTATCCCGCAGTAGGCTGCCATTGCTTTCTGAGGGAGACTGGCTGCCAGCCAAGGCTATAGAACCCAATCTGTTTTATTATTTAACCCATAACTGGAGGGATGAGACAGATTAATACCTTTCCCAAAGGTATTTGTGCAAAAATGAATACAATGAATTCAACTAGAATTCGAACTCGGCATCGCGATTTGTCGTTCTGACCTGATATCTGCTGCACCACAACACAGTCAGTTAAGTGCTATACGTGAAACACGCTTTGGGCGATCATGTCTCAAAAGAGACATGACTGACTGGGCAGAAGATTATCCCGCAGTAGGTTGCCATTAGCTTTCTGCGGTAGACTGGTTGCCAGCCAAGGCTATAGAACCCAATCTGTCCTGTTATTTAACCCATAACTGGAAGGAAAGAGACGGATTAGTACCTTTCCCAAGGGTATTTGTGCGTATGCGAATGCAAGGAATTCAACTGGAATTCGAACTCGGCATCCCGGTTTGTCGTTCCGAGTCGATATCCACTGAACCACAACGCATATCCGCCACGACGGAACATATCGAAAATATCGCCAAATCTTAGCATGTCATAGTCTAGTGTTTTCTTTTTCTGATTCGTTCTCAAACAGAAAACCTACAAAAGACTTCCATCGTTTCCTTTGGCGATAGATTCTTAACGCAATATGTCGAAGTTGTTCACAAATACTACCAGGTCATATTTTAATGTTTTCTTATTCTTATTCGTTCTCAAACAGTAAACATGCTAGTGGTTTCCATCTTCGTCTTTGGCGATAAATTGTCAAAAATACAAAAGTCTTTTTGAAATATTAAATACATTTTTGAAATTACTTAATTACTGCGTCCGTGCACGTGTCTCTGAATAAATCGTTAAAATATGTGTGTCGGCGAATATAGCGACTCGATGTGTGTCTATTCATATATTTGCAAGATATGTGTGCGTCTATGTCTGCAAGATAACACAAAACGGCGGACGTTGACATGGAGTGGTTCTCATTGGGGACAGGTACTTTTTTAAAAGTACAATAGTTTTAATGAAAATAAGAACATTTTAAGAGTTCAAATCGATTGAACTTTTAACGAAATACAGTCATTGTGACATTTTTTTAAAGTCAATTTTTAAACGCAAAAGTCAAACGGATGAAAGAAACATATTTGTAATACAATAATTTTAAGTATACCTATATAAGTAAACTAGATAAATTAGTATTTAGTCTGGTATTAGTTGACAATAGTAAAGGCACTCAGTGAACATGTAATTACGAATAAAGTCTAATTTGCCCTATCGAACAATAAGTAATTTGAAATGAACAACTTGGGAGAAATAGTCACCTGGAAATGAAAACACAACGAACCAAGAGAGCTGAAGTGGCAAACATTGAAAAACTCCCTGTGGACCTGAAGGAGACTACCACCATCTTTAAATTTGTTGTTTTTCTTTTCTTTGTTTTTTTTTTATGACTTTTTTCAGCACAGTCTTATCGATTATTACATAAAGTTTCCGATTATCAAAAAAATTTTTGAAAAATTTCAATATTTAAACAATTTTAGGGGGTGCTTAGTTTCTCATACAACGTTATAGTAAATCGATCCTCCATTTTGGAACCACTCGCGTTGGGGTCGCCTTGTTTTATTTTCTTTCTTTGTTTTGTTTTTGTGAGAAGTTGTTTCTCTTGTTTTTGTCTTTTTCAAGTTCTCTTCAGTTCTTACGATGGCATCTTCCTCGGAAACTCCAAGAATGACTTTATTCAAAAATGTCGCAAAGAATTCACTAGTTGAATAGCAAGCAAAAAGTTAATTGCACAGGATCGATTTACTATAACGTATGAAAAACTGAGCACCTCCCCCTTAAAATTGTTTAAATATTGAAATTTTTCCAAATTTTCTTTGTCAATCGGAAAGTTTAGGGTTTAATCGATAAGATTGCACTGAAAAAAGTTAAAAAAAATTAATAATCAACAAATTTACAGGCGGTGGTATTGTCGTACCGGCAAGTGGTTCCAAAATGGAGGATCGATTTGCTATAACGTTGTATGAAAAACTGAGCCCCTCCCCCACTAAAACTGTTTAAATATTGAAATTTTTCAAATTTTTTTGTCAATCGGAGAGTTTAGGGTGTAACCGATAAGACTGCACTGAAACAAAGTAAAAAAAAAAAAAAAAATGAACAGCAACAAATTTAAAGGTGATGGTAGTCGCCTTTAGGTCCGTCAAACTCCCAAACACTAGAGGAGTTACTGTAAGATCTGGATAGTCACTGAAGGTTTGAGACTGATCTGACGGAAGAAGGTTCTGGAAATTGGAGGAGACTTAAAGTCGGACTATTCCTAGAAACATCCACTGGGTAAAAATACAATTACATGAAATATTACAAATATTAATGTCTGTGCAGAATGTTCTATTCTCCAAGAATCGACCAACAGTGTATAAAAAGAAAGAGAAAAAGTAAAGAATTGTCATCACCAAGGATAATATCGGAATAGTAACCAGAATAATTAAAAGAGGGTTTGAAAAAAAAAAAAAACATACCCAAAAACAGAGACACACACACACACACACACACACCACAATAAATGCTGCTTCTAGGAAGAAAAAAAGATGAGATGGTAAACCAGTTTATTTATTTTTTCAATCATATCGCCCCAAGTAAGGCATTTTACTGCCACTGTTTTGCAGAGGGTTACATAGGAGGAAAGTTATGGGAAAGAGTGACAGGTTATAGGGGGTGTCAGGAAGTGGATACGAAAAAGATGAGAATACTGATGAGAGTGGAGTGGACGGAGAAAGGAGCATGAGAGTGAGGATGCAGGTTAGTGAGATAGGAGATGACTATTGACTTTACATTTAAATTGTTGGAGATTGTAGCTGTCGGGAAAACAAGTAAATGGAAGGGAATTCCACAGGCGGGAAGTGCGAGAAAAGAAGCTGATGGAGTAGAATTCGCATAATAATTACAGCAAGATAATTCAAACTGAAGTATGACACTGAAGGAAAATATGCAAATATTTTCGGTTCAACAACTTAAATATACAATATCGATGATTGTTTTAGAAAACAAAAAGTAATAATATATTCTAGAAGTGTGAGATACAGATCGATCATCTTATCTATGCACGAAGAAAACTCTTCTTGCTATAATCAAAGAAAACAGATCATGACAAATCCCTGTTTAGGATGTGGTTTCCGGCTTTCTCTTTTCCAATCTTTTCACTCTTTTCTTTTTTTCTTTTCTTTTTTTTTTTTTTCAATTGGAGTAGATAGAGTAAACTATCACCCGGTTCAGACTCCACCCACGTCTATTGAACAGGTGAAGAGGCTCATCCCTTGGTCCCTGTTTAGGATGTGGTTTCCGGCTTTCTCTTTTCCAATCTTTTCACTCTTACGTAGCCCCCTGCGCATCAGTGGCGTTACCGCCTTGCTCGGGGTGATATCATTTAAAAAAAAAAAATCGAAGATGTGGCACTGACAGCAAACCAAAGAAGAGTTGGGTGGGCAGAGGATAAATGAAATCGAAAGATCGTATGACCTTGTCTAGGAGCTGAGAAAAATATGAAAAGAAAATTTCAGAGTCGTGCCTGGAATAGCTGGAGCACTTGGAACGGTAGCGAAAACACGAGAAATTAGACGAGATTAATTAAAAACCCAATGAATTACAGAGATTGTCCAGACAACGAAATTGCTTTTGTCTGCAAAGATGTGGAGACATGAAAAGACTTGCTACCACTTAGTCTCTAGCGATAACTGACATATCAGTCAGTTAAGTACCATACGTGATACACGCTTGGGCGATCATGTCTCGAAAGAGACATGACTGACTGGACATAAGATTTTCCAGTAGTAGGTTGCTTTCTGTGGTAAACTGATTGCCAATCAAGGCTATAGAATCCAATTTAACCCATAGCTGGAGGGTAGAGACGGATTAATACCTTTCCCAAGGGTATTTGCGCGTAAGTGAATGCTGGGAATTCAACTGGAATTTGAACTCGGCTCTCCGATTTCTCGTTCTGAGCTGACAACGCACATCCTAACTGACATATATCTTGTGAAAATATGGAAAATAAATGAAATTCTTTTTCGTGATATGCGAAGTGAAAAAGTATGGCGAGTTTTAATCCGGGAAACATTTTTTAAGAAGTCTTACTCGTGGTGGTAATGTTTCTAGCCTCTTTAAAGAGACCTACTTATTGAAAGAGTCGCGTTTAAAACTGGAAATTTGAAGAAAATAGTTTTATAAACACTTCTTCCTGCAACCGATACAATTCCTTTTGTGTTTTTCCAGGGAGTGTTTACATGACAACAAACGTCGGCCGCTTGTGAATAAAAATTTTAAAAATGAAAGAAACTGTTTCCATGTGCCGTGTTGTTCACGTGTGGTTGAACGAACAAATCTAGTAGCGTGGGACAAATTTATAGGTATGGAATGCGTGAGTCGAAGGTGAAGGACAACTTGTAAATGTTAGATCAGAAAATAAAAATTCGGTGAAGTGCTGAAGGGGAGAGGGCGGTACTCATAGTGGCATTTGCCACGTACCATGACATCACGTCCGCCTTCTGGTTTTCCCATCTATCATCACATTCTTTCATTATGCACGCATTATTACAAATAAAAATATTAAGCCACAATTCGCATTTTCAGGAGGAATTTAAAAGTAAATGAAATTTGTAAATCTTACAGAAGTCTCGTTTAAAAGCTCGTTTAAAAATTTACAGATAGCTAAAAGAAAAATAATAACGCCATATAATAACGCCATATATCAAAAACTCTTATTTGGTTAATCATTATTTATTTTTATACGAAGAATGTGGCACAAGGCCAAAAAATGAGTATGGGGAACGCTGGTCTTCATCTGTCTTAAAATAACTTAGCAAGGCACAATCACTGACACAAGCAAGCTACACAATCTTCCTTACACCAAAAACATCACATTCTTACTTCTTCTTCTATGTGCCCTGTCCCTTCAGGACGTAGGCGATCATGGTTCTCCGCGTCTCCCTATCCCTTGTGGCTCTTAGTATGTTTGCTCCTGTTACTCTTGGCATCCCCCGTTCCGTCATCCACCTGATCAGGCCCTGCAAATATGTTACCCGCTGCCTTCTTCTGTCTCTTTTTCCTTCTATCTGGCCAGTTAGTATCAGGTTCTCCAGGCTCTTCTTCCTCATTGCGTGTCCCAGGAACTTCAGTTGTCTCTTCCTGATGCTCAGTATTAATTTCCTTTTTAAAAATACCTCAAAATCTCTACGAAATCCTAACTGCTGATTTTCTAAGGGGCGCTTAGATGTGGCACAAGGCCGTATGTATGGAGTACCTAGTAAGGATCGAATTCACTACTGAGTTGTAATAGGTTCTAGCAAGACAAGCTTGCTAACGATTTCCTCACGTCAAGATGCCCTTCTAATTTAAGTAAAAATTTGACTAATTCAGCTTTAGCGCTGAAAACGCATATCTTATTACAGTGGATGGTTACAAACGAGATGGGAGATGGGAGGTGCTCATTTTATTACCACATAAGAGTATAGGACACACAGCAAAAATCGAACTCACTATTAAAGTAAACGAGGCTGCCTCAATAAGCATTAATTGGCAGTAAAATATAATCTTCTGTATTAACAAATGCTACATTGTAAGGCGCTTAGTAAAACGTAAAGCCATTATTTTAATATAGTCGCCGAATGTTATATGTTAGCAAGAGATGACGTCACTGTTAGTGATTAGTTTGTAGTTCTAGGAGTTACTACTTGTTACGACTTCTTTCAAAACTAATGAATTCAATATTTTCAACAAAGAATGGAGGAATTATATATATATATATATATATATATATATATATATATATATATATATGGTTAAATAAAAAAAAAAAAAGACAAGAGGAAAACTGTATTTAAATCGCCTACGCGTTTCGTCCTGTGATGGACTTTATCAAGGTAAAAAGCCGAAATGAGCTTTATTCCAAATTACGTATCTATAAACAAAAAATTGATAAAGTCCATCACAGGACGAAACGCGTAGGCGATTTAAATACAGTTTTCCTCTTGTCTTTTTTTATTTAGCCATCCTGTTCTCTTAATTGAGTATATTTTTACACACACACACACACACACACACACACACACACACACACACACATATATATATATATATATTGTCATCCGCAGACAGATCTGTTTCGCTGTATCACAGCTCATCAGTACGGCCAGACTCCGATTGCTTCCTAAACCAGGATCGAATCCCGACCGAATTGGCGTCAGTCGGCGATTCTACCTCTGGGCCATGGGCGTTCGGTGGAAGACCTTTTAGCGCATATATTATCACTATACGCGCCCAATAGCTAGAGCGCTCTAATTCATTTCACTGCATGAGCGATGCGTACACGCCAGAGTAGCTACTGTTTTTCAAAGTCTACCATTCTTCCAGAGTGTGAGATTATTACGGAAATTGACGAAACTTTCTTATAAACAACAAACAATATGAAAATGATTTACTTGAACATTATCTTTTATCGATACTCGGATTTAAGTAGATATTCTGGTTTTAATCAAACAGTATTATATATTTATTTCTACTGGCCTGATTATTTACAATAATTTTTATTGTGTGTCAATCGGCAGAATTCGAACCTGCGACCTCTATTCACATAGGGGAAGCCACCATGCGATCTGGCGCGTCTTAGACCTTGCGAGGACGAATGAGCAACAGTCTAAACGAATTCTAATTCAGCCTATAACACAATCTTATAAATATATAATACTGTTTGATTAAAAACAGAATATCTACTTAAATACGAGTATCGATCAAAATTAATGTTCAAACAAATCATTCTCATATATATATATGTTTCGTTATAAACGACCGAAAAGGAAGTTTTTATTTTTTTATTTAAATTTTTCCTGTATTCTTACATGTTTTATTTTTGCTGGAGATAAGGAATGTAAAAATGTTCCATAAATTTCGACTTTCTAAGCGCTTTCACCTTCTACACTGGCCATTTTCAAGGATGTTATTTTTCCGGTATTGTTATGTCCTCATGTTTGACCATAATGTAATATTTCCTGTTTTTAGTGTTTTTTATTTTTTGAAAAAGAGAATTCTTTAAAGCTGTCAAGTGATAAGCGCGGTGAGCAACGTGTGTGGTCTGTTTATTGGTTTAAAATTATTATTATTTTTTGTTTGTTTGACGTGTTAGTTCACTCAATAATTTGGGAGGAGGAATTTTGTTGTGCTCTATTTAAGAAGTATGTTATTACTGCTATTTTGCATCTTTACGGGCATTGGCTACTATAATTAAACATATAAAACAAACATTAGTCAACAGTAATTTTCCCAACTACATCATTTATAAAAAAAATAAAATTATTCTTACAAAAAATATGTGACACTAGCATTAAAAATAACACACAAGAAAACATCATCATTTTTTATTGCAACCAAATGCACATAAATGCACATTTTTATTGCAACCAAATGCACATAAATCAGACGAATGCAAAAGATTATTAAACACCATATTTCTGCAGTAATTCCTCAAAACCATGTAAAATTTATAATAAGTCACTGGTGCCTCCTCAACAGGTGTTTACTCGTGCAACCAGGTTGGCAACTGGGTCCAACCCATTCACAGTTTGGTTAGCCAAATGCAGACGACAATTCTACTCCTGCAGCTTCTTCTCTTGCACTTCCCGCCTGTGGAACTCGCTCCCGTATTCTTGCTTTCCTGACGGCTACAACCTCCAGAAATTTAAATGCAATGTCAATACTCATCTATTAACCACTGGACTCTAGCTCTCTCCCCACCCCCGTATATCCTTCCCTTTCTCTCCACCTATGTATCTGTCATCGCACCTGCTTTCTCAGCTTTCTATTGTTCCTTTCTAACTAGTTTGTACTCCTCACTCTTTTCTAATTAATCTTTTTACAATTATGTAGCCCGCAGCTCATCAGTGGCATTTCTGCCTTGCTCGGGGTGAAATGATAAAAAAAAAAAAATACAAGCAAACCTTATTGTTTCTAATAATAATAAGCACTTCAGATCTAAACTAGTAATGACTAATATAGTATATGAATTTCAATGTTCTGTACAAGATTGTGTTTCTCGTCATAAATCAATTACCGATATTGGACATACTACCACTTCTCTGAGGAGACGCCTTACATGCCACCGATCTAGTCATAATAGTGCAATAAAACATTTATTTACCGATAACTTGCAACTAACCTTGAGAAAAATTTTGGTTAAAAATACAAAAATACTATTTAAATCACAATATCAAAGGCACCTCGCTATAAGAGAGGCGTTATATATCAAACAAGTTTATCCTTCCATCAACCTCACACGATTTAACAGTGGAAATAAAGTTTTGAAAGTTAAAAAAAAAAATACACAGATGCTCACACGATGCCAAATAAAAACAGAAAAAAATACATTAGAATCAAGCATGCGGGCATAACAACACCGGAAACATAATATCTTTGAAAATGGCCTGTGAAAAGGCTGAAAGCGCTTGGAAAGTCGAAAATTATGGAACATTTTTACATTCTTTATCTGCAGCAAAAAAAACAAAAAAAAAAACATGCTAGAATATTGGAAAAATTAAACCAAAAATTAGTAAAATCTCCCTTTTTGGTTGTTTTTAACGAAACATGTTTAAATGAAAGATTGCTGCCCAAATACACACACACACACACACACATATATATATATATATATATATATATAAATAATAACATAAGTGATGAGGAAATATATTTGCGTGTTCATCCCATGGAAGGTAGTAAAGCCACTGAGACACAAGAGGTTACTTAGTGTGAAAAAAATAGAAACTGAAACATTACGAATGAGTGAAAATAAAAAGAATAATCAAGAGGACAGTAGATAATGATTGATATTGCATTTAAATCTTTGAAGAATGAAGTTTGCTGGAAGCAAAGAATCGGAAGGGAGTTTCACAAGCAAGGAGTGCGAGGAAAGTAACTTAGCCGAAAAAGTAAGAATGACATTTATACGCCTTGCTTTTATAAAATAGAAAAGGTGTGTGCGTGTGCGTGCGTGTGTGTGTGTGTGGGTGGGTGATGCGCCACGTGTCTGGGGTTGTAGTTTAGGCTGCCCGAGAGAAGAGGGTTTTCCTCGGAGGTGACCGGATACGTCCTGTACCTACAGCATTTTACAGCAAAATGAGGAAGGGAAGGAGTTTACTTATTTCCTTATATAGTGCCGAATAGAACGCCACCTTGCTTACATCCTAGCAGACAAGAAGCGGGATGATACTCAAGCCAGTGAAGAGAAAAATTTCTCAGTTGTCCACAAGCAAAAGCAACGCAAAATGGCCATCTACACGCTACACTACAATCGTATCATCCCAAGCAAGGCGGTAACACCACTGATGTGCAAGGGGCTACATAAGAGTGAGAAGATTAGAAAAGAGAAAACCGGGAATCCGCATCCTAAACAGAAAACAAGGGATGAGCCTCTTCACCTGTTCAATAGACGTGGGTGGAGTGTGAACCGGGCGATAGTTTAGTCTATCTACTCCAATTGAAAAAAAAAATTTAAAAAAAGAGTGAAAAGATTGGAAAAGAGAAAAACCGGAAACCACATCCTAAACAGGAAACAAGGGATGAGCCTCTTCACCTGTTCAATAGACGTGGGTGGAATGTGAACCGGGCGATAGTTTAGTCCATCTACTCCAAAGAAATTCCTTCTTACGACCAATCATTCCAAATAGTCACAAGGAACAGAACAACAACCATTGCAAGAAAAAAAATTGTCCCATATCTTTTTTTTTTAATCGTTTCATCCCAAGCAAGGCGGTAACGCCACTGATGGGCAGGGGGGCTACATAAGAGTAAAAGATTAGACAGGAGGAGAGTGAAGATAAAGACGAACCAGTTACAGTGGGGTGTCAGAGAAGGGCGCAAGAGAAGGATGGGAATACAGGTGTGATGACAGTTGCAAAGGTAGAGAGAAAGGAAAACATACACAGGGTGATGTAGAAAGAACTGGAGTCAAGTGGTTAAGAGATTGGTACTGAAATTACATTTAAATTCCTGGAGGTTGTAGCCGTCAGGAAAGCAAGAATATGGAATAGAGTTCCACAGGAGGTAAGTGCGAGAAAAGAAGCTGAAGGAGTAGAATTGTCAGCTGCATTTGGTTGATCTAACTGTTGCCAGTCTGGTTGCTCGTGTAAATTCTTGTGGTGGGGGCACCAGGGACTTAAGTTCGTCGGAGCAGAAGCCATGAAAATATTTACAGAACAGACAGAGGGAAGCCACATCCCGTCGGTGAGGAAGTGGCTGGAGTCGAGCCGCCAAGTCGGTACCTATCACAAAAGAAGTTTCAACTTTTTTCTCATCGTAACATATTTTATAAGGATGTGCGTTGTGATGCAGTGGATATCGACTTGGAACGACAAATCGAGGAACCGAGTTCAAATTCCAGTTGAATTCCTTGCATTCACTTACGCACAAATACCCTTGGGAAAGGTATTAATCCGTCTTTTCCTTCCAGTTATGGGTTAAATAACAGGACAGATTGGGTTCTATAGCCTTGGTCGGCAACCAATCTACCGCAGAAAGCAATGGCAACCTACTGCGGGATAATCTTCTGCCCAGTCAGCCATGTCTCTTTCGAGACATGATCGCCCAAAGTGTGTATCACGTATGGCAGTTAACAGATTGACTGAATATAATAGTCTGAAACATAATCAAAACTTCTATTGGGCATAAAGTGGGGGATTGGTTTTCTGTTGTTGTAAAGTAATAAATTGATCCCCCTCCAATTATACTTAATATAACAATGTAATATAATCTATATCTTCTCCGTCCTGTTATGAGTTATGAGTTAAATAATAGGACAGATTAAGTTCTATTTCTTTGGCTGGTAACCAGTCTACCGCAGAAAGTAATGTTTTCACTTATGGCACTTAATTGACTGACTGAATATAATAGTTGGAAACATAATTAAAATATCTACAGGGCATAAAATGGGGGATCGGTTTTCTATTGTTATGATGTAATAAACTGATCCCCCACTAATTACTATTTATTAATATAACACAAATCTTCTCCCTGTAGCTATGAGTTAAATGGCAAAACAGATTTGGATCTATAGCCTTGGCTGGCAACTAGTCTTCCGCAGAAAGCAATAGCAACCTACTTCAGGATAATCTTCTGCCCAGTCAGTCATGTCTCTTTCGAGACATGATTGCCCAAGTGTGTATCACGTATGGCACTTAACTGACGGAACATGTTTTATAAAAATATATTTTCCTACTTCACCAAAATAGCACCCAACTATATTTGTTCTGTGTGGTTATAAAGTTGACCCACCTCTTAATTTTTTTTTTTTATTATTTTAAAGTATTTTGTTCTTTAGGTATCAGTTGATTTTGTCTTAAACGAACCAATTTTCTTTTAAAATTTCTACGATGATTATTCTTGGAAGGTTTTAAAAAGCAGATTCATTTTTTTTTCTTTTTTTTTTTGTGAACATCCATCATAGGCAATCGAATCTTTCGCTGATAGAAAAAAAAAATTGAAAGGAAAAAAAAAAAAAAAGTGAAAAACAGTCAAGTATTCTTCAATTCAATCCAAATCCAGCTTGTTATCCTTTAACCACAAATAGAAATAATTTGATATTATGTTTGATTTATTTTTGTTTATTTTATTTGTTATTTTTTTAACATTTACATGAGTGGGTAGCATTTTAGAGAAGCACCCAACATTTTAATAAGGAGTCCTGGAAAGCATTACATTTATTCCCCCCCCCTACATATCAAAATCTTCAATAACTTGTAACTTTGTTTTTTATTCTTATATAAAATTTGTTGCTATTTTTTAATTTCAATTGTTTTCATTTTTTTACCCTCAACTTTAACACTAAACAAAATGCAAAGTAGGACAAGACCTCCTTAGTTATTTTTTGTCATTTATTGATGGTGCTTTTAAAACGTTTTTATCTTTATTTTATTTATTTAAATTTATGCTAATAACGTTCTCTACAGAATCCATAGAGAATAAAATTGAAGACTTAAACTATTCAGTCAAGATTTAGTCAATCAGTCAAGTGTCATACGCGGTAAACGTTTTGGCGATCATGTCTTTCTACAACTTCCTCACCTAAATAACTGTTAACTCATCCATACTTTTTCGATCCATGATTGACTAGGCAGCAGATGTTTTCACAAAAGGTTGCACTTTCTTTCTGCAGTAGACTGGTTGCCAGCCAAGGCTATAGATCCCAATCTGTTTTGCCATTTAACTCATAGCTAGAGGGAGAAGATGTGTGTTATATTAATAGATAGTAATTAGTGGGGGATCAGTTTATTACATCATAACAATAGAAAACCGATCCCCCATTTTATGCCCTGTAGATATTTTAATTATGTTTCCAACTATTATATTCAGTCAGTCAATTAAGTGCCATAAGTGAAAAACATTACTTTCTGCGGTAGACTGGTTGCCAACCAAAACTATGAAGTTTGTGGTGATACCGACCGAGTAAAAGCGATGAACCGGATGTTGGCTCTATGCCGACCAGAAAGTGAATGAATAAAAATCATCTCCGCGCAGGTGGATTTGCGCAGATGTTCCGGTTGAAAAATAAAAATTAATCAAATATCAAATTTCCATTTCGCGTGCCTACGCGAATTTTATTTACCAGCCAACGGGAAGCCCAGAATCAAATTCAAGTATGAAATTCCAAAACAAGCTGCTTGATCCAAAAGGCAGATATAAAAAGCCGAGACAAAAAAGCATCGTTAGACAGACAGACCGGCGGACACGGACGAGCTGATTAGTTTCTCCCTTGACTTAAGTCGAGCGGCTACTATGGTTGCCTCTTTCCTTCTCCCTGTCTAATAAGTACTTACTGACCTTTTCAAAGACATTCCTCAAAAGTACTTACTGACCTCAGAAGCGGCAACTTCAAAATGAACAATCCCTGACCTACAAGACGCTTCCACACTCCTAAGCCTTTTATCTTTTCCAGCATTATATTTTCCATGAACATTCTAACCTCCGTTGGACTTTTATTTCAAGTATTACTTTAATTGTAAAAACATTAATTGAAATGTATATATATATAAATGTTATTTTATACTCAAATTGCCTTTCTTGATTTTATAATCATTTTATGAATTATAGTGGGCTATCTTCCGCAAGGCCAAATTCCGTTAACCTGCAACGGTATGCAATTACCCTTCACTAAAACGGAATCCTACTACAACTAGACAAAAGAATATATATGATAAGATACCGGCTACAAGTTCAATCTGTCCGACTCTTCAACCCATAGCTGGATGCACTATATCTTTCCCAAGGGTATATCTGCGCGTAAGTGAAGACAACAAATACAACTTGAATTCAAACTCGGCCCTTCGATTTCTCATTCCGAGCAGATATGCACACACATCCATTGTACCACAAGAATCTAGATTCAGTCAGTCAAGTGCCATACGTGATACACGCTTGGGCGATCATGTCTCGAAAGAGACATGACTGACTGGGCAGAAGATTATCCCGCAGTAGGTTCACATTGCTTTTTGCAGTAGATTGGTTGCCGACCAAGGCTATAGAACCCAATCTGTCCTGCTATTTGACTCATAGCTAGAGGGGAAAGAAATGTATTATATTATTATGTAGTAATTAGTGGGGGATCGGTTTCCTATTGTTATGAAGTAATAAACTGATCCCCCACTTTATGACCAGTAGAAGTCTTAATCATTATTCCAACTATTATATTCAGTCAGTCAGTTAAGTGCCATACGTGATACACGCTTGGGCGATCATGTCTCGAAAGAGACATGACTGACTGGGCAGAAGATTATCCCGCAGTAGGTTGCCATTGCTTTTTGCAGTAGATTGGTTGCCGACCAAGGCTATAGAACCCAATCTGTCCTGCTATTTAACCCATAACTGGAAGGAAGAGACGTATTAATTGCTTTCCCAAGGGTATTTGCGCGTAAGTGAATAGAATGGATTCAACTGGAATTCGAACTCGGCTCCCCGGTTTCTCGTTCCGAGCCGATATCCACTGTACCACAACGCACATTACTTGAACGAAAAGACTTTGTTCCGTGTAATGCACACACGTACTTTGAGTTTTGTTTCGACGGATTGAGCACAGTCATCAGTGGCTTCTGTTACTACCTTTGAAGAGGTTGTTAACCATTTATAAAGATTTTAATTGTTTGTTGGAAGATACGAGAATATGTCTATTTCTATAAAAGCACAGCGCAATACAAGATGACAGTTACGAATCAATGCTGTCAATCTCAGTGCGGCGTTAACATCTGACAAGAAGAATAAGTAATGTTCTGCGAGGGAAAGTATTCAAAAAATAGAAATGGCGTAAGAAGCAATGAAGCAACAATGGGTGTTGGACTTGATCTCGACTTGAAAATTTCTGTTTTGTATCATCACTTGGTACAATGTTCTGTTTTTGGTGAATACTGCTCGTGCAGTGAATATTGCTGCCATATCTGGTCTGGTACTCCTGCTATCCATCTAGGGATCCGTGACAAAATCTATCGGAGAATCTGTAATGTCATCGATCCCGACTTGGCAGCTCAGATACAGTCACTTTCTCACCTGCGCAATGTGGCTTCCCTGTGTCACTTCTACAAATACTTTTACGGCTTCTGCTCCGATTAACTTAGCTCCCTGGGACCCCTTATATATGAATTTACTCGAGCCACAAGATTAGCAACTAGGTCCAACCCTTTTACTGTGAAACCAATAAAATATAAACTCAAATTCTACTCCCTCAGCTTCTTTTCTCGCATTTCCCGTCTGTGGAATTCCCTTCCGTTTACTTGCTTCCCTAACAGCTACAATCTCCAACAATTTAAATGTAAAGTTAATAGTCAACTCCTATCTCACTAACTTACATCCTCTCTCTCATGCTCCTTTCTCCGTCCACTCTCATCAGTATTCTCATCCTTCTCTAACCCACTTCCTGACACCCCCTCTAACTTCTCACTCTTTCTCGTAACATTCCTCCTATAAAACCCCCTGCAAAACAGTGGCAGCAAAATGCTTTGTTTGGAGTGATATGATTATAGAAAAAAAGAATAAATTTAGTTGTTGATGTTTTCTAGTGCCGTGACTTGTGCAAGTCTATCATTAATGCAATTTATGCAAGACTATCACGAAAATTTCTACAGAAGGATACTGAGGATAGCAGGTACTGAACATATGAGCATCGACGTGGATGGAGACGAAAAGGAAACTTATACTTAGACCTCAGGAAAAGACAGCTGAAGTTTCCGGGACGTAATGAGGAAAGGGAGCTTGGAGAATCTGA